>JAAGEH010000137.1:4418545-4529012 GCA_011751065.1 Lasiurus cinereus | reverse complement strand
ATATATATATAATGTCTTCTGCTTCAAAGTCTAGCAAGATCACGATGCTACCTATTTAGTAGTAAAAGCTATTAAAACTGGATAAAGAAAACAGTACATCTCTATTTCCTTACAGTTTCTTCAACAGGATATTGTTGGACACAGAATAGGGTGAGGGGTGGGCATTAGATATGCTTAGAGGCGGGAACAGATAGTAAGTTCCTAGAGTTCTCATTATTTACTATGAATCCATGTCAGTCCTTTTTTCAGGAAGGGGCATGTGTGTGTGTGTGGCGGGGGGAACACGTGTTATTTTTGCTTTGCTTTGTTTCGTCTCTGCACCCTCTCCATCCCCTGCCCTTGGACTTCAACCTGCAGATCCCACTTAAGCTGTGACCGCCGAGTTATTCATTCTCTCGACTAGTTGCTTCCATTTTGGTCAAGCACCGGGGCTTGGAGCAGCTCGGAGAAAGCCGACCATTGGCGTCACCCTCCAGGGCCAGCCACCGCTTCGCCCCGTCCCCTCTCTGTGGAGGGCGCCAGGCCGCGGCCCGCAGCAGGCCCAGTGACGTCACCCATGAGCCAAACCAAGTGCAGGGGGGGACCGGCGACCCTACCACCGGGTCCCCTTCCTCACAGCACCCGCTTCTCGACGTGGATCTTGGCCAAGTTCCCCTTTAGTTAAAGTGCAAGGATCAAAAAAAGCACCAGGTCGCGACCCCCTCCCTCGCGGCCACCCCCGTCTTCTCCCCCGGCCGTCGGCGCCATCTCGATAGCCCCCCCCCCGATGCCCTCTCGGTGGTTTCGCCCAACCGCTGGCCCGCCGGAACTCGCGCGCCTCACTTCCGGGAAGGGCCTCGGAGCGTGTGGAGCCCTCACGGCGGAGGGCGCCGGCGCCTGAGGGGCGGAGCGAAGGCGAGGAGGACGTCGCCCGCCGGCCTGAGGCGGAGCGATGAGCACCCCGCACTCCGGCGCCTCCCGGGGCGGCGGCAGAGGCGGCTCCGGCGGCCTCGGAGACCCCGGCGGCCCCGGCGGCCGAGGGAGCGGGCCGGAGGTCGGCCGAGCGCCAGGCCTCCTGGCCGCCTCGGTGCAGACCCCCGCCCTCGCCGCCTCCGCCGCCTCCAGCGCCCTGTCCGAGTGGCGAACTGTTTCTTATTTGCCTTCCAGCACCCGGTCGCACCTTTCCTCGCCCGATGCCGACGACTCCTGGAGCTCGGCCGGGCCTCCCCAGGTCCTTGCCATTTCTGGCCAGAGACCCGACGCCGCCTCTTACGCCGGCCCCCAGGCCGTCCCGGCCTACGACCAGACCACCTGGACCACCACCAGTTCAGACTCCAACATCAATGAGGGGGGTGCCCCCGCCAGCCTCCCGGTAATAACCACCGAGCTCCCCAAGCCCAGCCCTAAGAAGGTGTCCGTGCAGGAGTCCACCCAGCCCTCCACGGGCAGCGTCCTCCGAGAATCAGAACTGACCACCTCCCTGGAGCCCAGTAGCACCTCGGAAATATCGATCCGCGGGTACGCCCATCGCTCCTCCTCCCCCTTCTTCCCGGATTCCGTGTCCATCCCGCCGCCTCCACATAACACCCCCCAGGGATCGTCCCAAGAATCCATGCGGTCCGGAGCCCCCCGCTTCCCGCCCGCATCGGCCCACAGATTTATCCAGTTCCCGGATTCCACCCTCACTTTGATTCAGGAGCCCTCCCTGCACTCAGCAGGCAGCACCGGGGGCAGTTCGGTCGCCGAAGGGGCCCCCTCCACCGAGTCGTCGCTAGCGGTCGAGCGGGGGTCCCCCCCGGCCTCGATGCTCAGCACCGCCCGAAGTTCAGCACAAGATCGGCTCGTGTCCATGAACTCCTCGCTGGTGGCCAATCTGGGGTCCCACCCGGCCTCCCTGCTCAGCACCCCGCGTAGCTGGTCCCAAGAAACTGTCACGGTCTTTAGCTCTTCCCGGGGGTTGGCACCGGAGTCCCGCCAGACCCCCGAGTCCCGCCCCTTTCGGCATTCCGGACCCCAGTCTCTGCCGGTGGACTCCTCCCAAGTGTTGGCCAGAATGGCCACCCAGTGCGAACTAGCCAGCACCAGTCGGATGCCCGTGGAAGCATCGGGCCAGTCCCGGGACTCCCGCGGGGTGTCAGTTCAAGTGTGCGCCCCGCCCTACGAGCGGGACGCTGACTGGCTCTCGGTGGATGAACTGGCTCCGCCCCTGGCCTCCGGGAGAGAGTGGGTAGAAGAGCCCTCCCCAGCGCTGGCCAGCCTCTCTCTCTGGGAGACAGCCAGGCCGAGCATGGCGAGTCGCGAGAAGGCGAGTGTCTCTGGCCACATGTTCGACGTAGTCGTCATAGGAGGTGGCATCTCAGGTCAGTGTGAACCGTAGAGGCAGCCTGAGGGTGGTCCCTGGTGGCCCAGGAGGAAGGGGGTGTTCAGGAGCGCCCTGGCGTGGGGTGGAGGGACGGGGTGTCTCTTTCATGCATCTGGGAGAGTGCAACAGTGGCTGCCCCAGAGCCAGCGGGGTTAGAACGGGGGGCTGTGCCCGCTTTGGCGGTGGTGTGAACTGGGTGGAGCTGGAACCATCATTTGTCATGGCTGTGAAACACTAACCATCAGCTCTTGCTGTGCAGTGACAGTGAGCACTTTTCTGGGGGATTTTCTCAGCCCTCCACGGTCCTGACAGGGGGTTGATATGGTCGCCTCCATTTTACAAAACTGAGGTGTTTAGAGTCAAATCACCTAGCCGGGGAAGTGGCTAAAGGGTATTCTTCCAATTAAGATTCTCACTTCTAATTGCTGAGGGGGCTGAGGGCATCAGTATCCGGATTTTTGTAATGTTGATGTAGTAACCGTGTTATTCCAGTCCTGCTCTTGTGAAAGTGCCTTTCCTGAGAAAACGTGGTAAGTGAACAGCAAGGAGGAGGAATTGCTAAAGAAAAAGGTTCAAATCTATGCTGACAGATGAAAACTAGCATTTTGGTGGCGAGCACAATATGGTGTATACAGGTATGAAATTAGAATGCCACATACCTGCAGCTTATGTAATATTATGAACCTATGTTACGTCCATGAGAAAGATCAAGAAGAAGAGGGGCAGGCTCTTAGTTTTAACCCACTCCCACTGTATTTTTTAGAACTTGCAGGAAGATGTAGGGCCTTTATTGCCCAAAGAGAATCAATCCCTTTGTGAAGCTGAGATCAAGGTCAAGTCAGGGTATGTCCTACTGTGTCTTTTAATAGGGCCCCTCCATCCCATTCATGACTGATATATTAAATGGTCACTTACATTGTCGTAATTCGTATAAATGTTTGAAATTTACAAATTATGTTTCAGCCCTAGCGAGAATCCCATGCTGATCTGTCCACAACTCAGAAGGGTGTTGATGATTTCTGAAGTAATACCTGCAGGGTCTGATTTAGAAAGAGGGAGACAGGCAGGAGGGGAGTAAGCAGAGTGGCCCCCCAGAAGCCACTGTTATATATACTCCTTTTGAGGAGACTCTCAACATGCTTACAAATTAATTTTGGGGGAAGATAGCTTTTTACTTGGCCTGTTGAGGATAAAGAGTCTTAATCACCGGAAAAGAGATTGACAGAAGCTGTTGCTTTGACAACTCCAGCCAGTGCCAGCAAAAACATGCATGTATGTTGGGGCATCACAGGAAAGCAGATCCTGGTGGACAGGAAGAAAAAGAAAGATTTCTCAGCCCCGGCCAGGTATCTCAGTTGGTTAGAGTGTTGTCTGTCCCAATAGATAAATCAAGGTTGCAGGTTTGATCCCTGGTCAGGGTACATACAAGAAAAACCAACCCATGAATGCATCTATTCATGGGACGACAAATTGATCTCTCTCAAATCAATAAATAAAAATTTCAAAAGGAGTAGCTCCTTTGCTTTCATTCATTCATCCATTCGCTCACACAACACTTGTTGAGTGCCTGCAATGGACTGCTTTTCCCACATCTAAAACAATACGATTATTGATCACTGGGAAACAAATATGAGCATGTGTAATGTAAATTGATTAGTTCTGTGTTCTCTGCTATCTGCATACCATCCATATTTCACAATTCAGGGTTCTTTCTGAGATATTGTTCTTGTCCCTTCATTGTTCTGTGCCCCAGTATTTCTTCGGGAAGGTTTTATCTTTTATTTTCCCACTGTCTGATTACCTGCTCTTTCTCCTTTACCATGCAGCTCCTGACCCTTCTGCTTTATGGCCTTACCACTGCAGGTCCCCTTTGGTTCTCATTCTAAACAAATAACCAGCCTCATAGTGAATCTTATAATTTTTAACTGTGCATTCTTTTTTCTTAAGGAGGGCACCCACACTCCATAAGCTTCAGGCCCTCTGAGACCTGGATCTGTCCATGGTTGCTGTTAGTAATTTGTTGTTTTCCATTTGGGGGAGTCAAGGGCATTTCTTGCACAGAAGCCAAGTTTCAGTCGGTCAGTGACACGGGAAAAGGCACTGGGCTTGCTCTCATATTATCTCTGTCAGTCAGATTGGAGTGACTTTTTAATGCTGAACTGACTAGAAACATTGCCTTGTGGCTGTTGTGTCTTCCCAGATAGTTCACAGCTGCAAGTCTGGCTCTTGATAAACTTGGCACACAGAATGGGTGTTTCATAAGCAAATGAGAGAGAGGCATTGCTTCCCACGGGTTCCTGAGAAGTCGAACACATCATCTTTGTGGGTATTTAGCAATATCTAATGAGTGACTTAATAGTCCCTATATCAGTTGTAGATGCTTTTGGATATTTCTTGTAACTTTTGTCAAGACTTGTACATTTTTTTTTTTTATCCTCACCTGAGGATATTTTTTCCATTGATTTTTTTTTTTAAGAGAGAGTGGAGAGGAGGGAGGAGGGAGAGAGAGACAGAGATAGAGAAAAACATCAATGTTTCAACCCTCATCAATTGGTTGCTTCCTACATGTGCCCCAACGGGACCCAGGGGTTGAGCCTGCAGCCAAGGTATGTACCCTTGACCTGGAATTGAACCCTCAATTCTTTGGCCTGCGGGCCAATGCTCTAATCACTAAGCAACTGGCCAGGACAGGCCTTATATATATATATATTTTAAAATATATTTTATTGATTTTTTTACAGAGAGGAAGGGAGAGGGATAAAGAGTTAGAAACATTGATGAGCCGAGACAGGTTTGGCTCAGTGGATAGAGCGTTGGCTTGCGACTGAGGGGTTCCAGGTTGGATTCCAGTTGGGGGCATGTACCTTGCTTGCGGGTATATCTCCACTATGGGGCGTGCAGGAGGCGGCTGATCGATGTCTGTCTCTCATCGATGTTTCTGACTTCCTATCTCTCTCCTTTCCTCTCTGTAAAAAATCAATAAAAACATTAAAAAAAAAGAAACATCGATGAGAGAGAAACATCGATCAGCTGCCTCCTGCACACCCCCCACCACCCCTTACTGGGGATGTTCCCGTAATCAAGATACATGCACTTGACCGGAATCGAACCTGGGACCTTTCAGTCCGCAGGCAGACGCTCTATCCATTGAGCCACACCAGTTTCGGCATGGGCCTTATATTTTAATATGTTACACACCTATGTAACATATGGCCAATACTTCTCATCTGCAGTATTACTCCTATTATAAAACAAAATCGCTCCCAGAAGAGAACAATTTCTCCATGATATTCCTCAAAATCAACTCCATATTCACAGAATTATCTTTCATTTGGTATATCTTTGATTGCACAAAGAATAGCAACATCTTAATGTCTCTTTTATCATTAAGATACATAAAACAGCCGAAACCGGTTTGGCTCAGTGGATAGAGCGTCGGCCTGGGGACTGAAAGGTCCCGGGTTCGATTCCGCTCAAGGGCATGGACCTTGGTTGCGGGCACATCCCCAGCGGGGGGCGTGCAGGAGGCGGCTGATCGATGTCTCTCTCTAATGGATGTTTCTAACTCTATCCCTCTCCCTTCCTCTGTAAAAAGTCAATAAAATATATTAAAAAAAAAAGATACATAAAACAGAGTGTAGCTCACAGCCACAAAATTTCTTTTTCTGCCCACTCACCAATTAAACAATATTACTAGTACATAGTGTAGTTGAGAGGGGAACACCCCTGCTCGTTTGTAAGCAGTATGATGGTATCTTGTACATGCTCTGGCCCTTACCCATCATCCGTCACCCATCATCCATCATCTGTCATCTGTTATCCACCATCAAGTCCTTTTTGAAACTCCTTTCACATTTCCTGTGATACTATTGGACCCTGAGTTGTTTTCCCACACTGATTGCTCCTTCTGTACTTCTTCCATTGTGCCCAGATTCTTGGGAACTTCTAGTTTTGAAATGGCCTCAAGATTTAGCTGTTCATTCTAAGACTTCAACTTTCCCTTATCTATAGAAAGCTCTGAAGTCTCCAGTTTGAATCCTTTTCTTCCTCCAAATTCCAGTCTCATAGCTTATATGCTCCTGGCTGTTTCACAGTTGAGTGTCTTGTTCTTACTTCATATTTAACATGTCCTAAAGCCTCCTTACTTCTCCACCCCAGCTTCTCTTCACTTCCTTGTCTGTCTCTTTGGCACCACCATACATGCCTTCATTTTTTTAAAATATATTTTTATTGATTTTTTACAGAGAGGAAGGGAGAGGGATAGAAAGTCAGAAACATCGATGAGAGAGAGACATTGATCAGCCGCCTCCTGCACGCCCCACACTGGAGATGTGCCCGCAAGCAAGGTACATGCCCCTGACCGGAATCAAACCTGGGACCTTTCAGTCCGCAGGCCGACGCTCTATCCACTGAGCCAAACCGGTCTTGGCCATGCCTTCATTTTCGACACATCCTTTTCTCTAACTTCTATACCTACTCAACCGATCCTTCTAGCTCCTCTTGGGCTTTCCCTTTTCTCCATTCCCAGTGACACCTCTGTCCCCAGGACAGAACTTGACCCTTCACCTCCCTAGGTTATGACCATCTTCCTAGGGGCTGCTGTTTACTTCGGTTTCTCCCCTCAAGTCCATCCTGCAGTGTGCTTTGATTGAAAACACTTCTTTCATCACCTCGCTTTTCTGCAAGACCTTCAGTGGCCTATTACCAGCACTTCAACTCTCCTCCACACCTCTGATTATCTGCACAAGTAGCATTTCCTCCTTTCCCCAACACTGACTTGAGCTTTAATCACATTGTGCTCTTGTCCCCAGTGCCACACCAGGTTTATTTTGCCCCTTCATTTCTCGCTTGTATTTGTTTTTCTTAAAATGGAAATGCTTCTCTCTGACCCTTTACATTCTGTCTATTATTCAATACCTGATGAAAAATCAGTTCCTTGGTAATTCTGGCTCCCCCTGGATTTTTCTCTCCTTTTGTAGAGCTTAGAATCTATATTTAACAATTCACACTTATTTTCTATCTATTTCTTTTTTAAAATGTATTTTATTGTATTTTTACAGAGAGGAAGGGAGAGGGAGGGAGAGTTAGAAACATCAATGAGAGAGAAACATTGATTTGCTGCCTCCTGCATACCCCCCCCCCCCCACTGGAGATGTGCCAGCAACCAAGGTACATGCCCTTGACCAGAATCAAACCCGGGATCCTTTAGTCTGCAGGCCGATGCTCTATCCACTGAGCCACACCAGTCAGGGATCTATCTGTATTTCTTGATGTTATTTGAAGTGTACTGGGTCAGTCACTGACTTTAGATAGTAGTTCTTACTCACAAGTTAATGCAAATGTAACAACACATGACAGAAAGCCAGTGATGTAAGATTTAAAAATCTGCCATTAACTGAGAATTTCTAAATTGGTTCTCTTTAGAGAGAGTAAAAAAAGCTCACTGCTGCCCTGACCAGTTTGGCTCAGTGGATAGAGCATTGGCCTATGGACTCAAGGGTCCCAGGTTTAATTCTGGTCAAGGGCATGTACCTTGGTTGCCGGCACATCCCCAGTAGGGGGCGTGCAGGAGGCAGCTGATCGGTGTTTCTCTCTCATTGATGTTTCTAGCTCTCTATCCCTCTCCCTTCCTCTCTGTAAAACAATCAATAAAATGTATTTTAAAAAAAAGAAACATTAAAAAATAATAACTCACTGCCAGGGGACAGTGCATACTTTAGGATCTTTGTGCCTAAAGGGTTGTTAAATGGCAGTCTATTCAGGTGAGTCACCTAAAATTTTAATCCCCTGTAGCTTTGACTACATCTAGGGAAGGGGATTCCGGTCTATCCCGCAAAGCAGCTCATTATGAGCAGAGGTGGCTCTGGTGCCTAAACGAGGCCAAGCATTTGGGAAGCTTCTACCACATGCTAGATCGCAAGAAAAAGGGTGTATAAAATGGGAAAGCAGCGTCCTGCCCCATCCTCTCGCAAGAAGTCATCAGGTGGGAAAATAATGGACATTCATTCAGTGAGAGAAATATTCATGCTATGAATATGAACAAAGTTCTGGGACCTGGAACAGGATGTAGGACTTTCACAGTTAGAGGTAAGAGGATGAACAAAAGATACACCAAAACGGAGAACCCAGACGAGCTCAGATATTGAGTCATGGGACTGTGGCCCATACATGAGCAGTGATTAGTTTGAAGCCCATGGCCGGAGTTTCAGGGATGGAAAGCAATTGCCTACTGGGTCTCTAGGAATGTGATCCTGGTGGCCATTAAGCTCACCCCTGTGTGCCACATCTGCTTGGGGTGTGTGTGTGTGTGTGTGTGTGTGTTTTGTTTGTTTTTGCCTGGGTGAGTTGTGAATGGTTAGTGAGTGCAGAGTGAAAACACTGTAGTCCTAAGTCTGGAATCTCCTGGCTGGTTAAAAAGTGGTGTCTTTTCATATGTTTGGAAAGGAAATTCCAAGTGTCATATAGACAGTATTTTCCAATAGTGTCTAGGCGATAGAGAACTCACCTAGATTTTTATCTCTGAGCCTACCTCAACTTAAAAGATTTGAGAGCACTAGTCACCTTGAACTTGGTGCCACGTAAAATCAGTAGGGATTGAATCTTTCTGTCATGAGGCAGAAAAGCCGTTTGGCAAGAAGATTGACTGATAAGGTTTTGAATTTTATCAATTGAGTCAACAGCATACCACCATTTCCCTTTTTGCTGAAATATTTCAGGCTGATGAATCATTTCTGCTAAGAGCATTTTAGGCATTTTAAGCCAGAACTTGGCAGCATATACCTGTAGTTTTGGAGCGTTTAAGAAAAACTTACATTTAAAAAATGCAGCTTCTTTTTGGTGCTTTAGTTACTTAGATACTCTGAGATTCCTTAGATATTCTGAGGCTGAGCATTAACTTCTGCCTTTCGGGATACTTCCTTGCCCCTATTTTCTAGTTTTTCTAAAAAAATAAACGAAGATACTTTTAGTTTATGAACTTTTTTATGTCGAAGAATACAAGAAATGCATTTATTTGGGTTCTGATATTTCGATATCTTCATGATTGAATGAGCTTTGGGGTTTATCTGACATTTAATAGGCACCTTTAGCATTTTGCCAATGCTAATTGATTTTTATATATAATCCTCAGCTAATATGAAAAATACATTTAATAATAGTATAAATGTATAACTATAGTATAATTGGTTCACAGAGACAAATTATTGAGAAAAAATGTAGAAGTCTGCTATTGGCAAATATTGGGTCATACAATCTTTGTGCAGGTGTGACAAACATATTTTACATATGACAAATTTTGCCCGTGTTTGGATTTGGGTGTACCAGAAAGCTTGAAGTTATAAGTTTTATATATGATTGATTTCATAATGACAGTTACTTTTCATTTTAACATTGAGTTATTAGAAATGCACAAAATGAATCAAAAAGGTTCAGTTATATGTATATATATATATATATATGTATATATTTAAATATATTTTATTGATTTTTTACAGAGAGGGAAAGAGATAGAAAGTCAGAAACATCGATGAGAGAGATATCAATCAGCCGCCTCCTGCACGCCCCACAGTGGAGATGTGCCTGCAAGCAAGGTACATGCCCCCGACCGGAATCGAACCTGGGACCTTTCAGTCCGCAAGCCGATGCTCTATCCACTGAGCCAAACCGGTCTTGGCCAGTTATATTTTTTAAATATTGTAAGGTTTGAGACAGGTTGGTTATTAGGATGGTTAATTTGAAAAATGTTTCATAATTTTACCAGTAATTTGTATTTTCCTTAGATAATATTAATTTTATTTTCCTTAGACAGTGTATTCCTAATTATGTTGTTGTCTAACATTATGAATTAGGGCTGCTTAAAATCTTTGAACCATGGTTTTGCCATTTTGTAAAATTAATCATTGGATTATGTTCTATGTAATATATCTGCCAGTATTGTTTTAGTAATTAGCAGCTTCCTAAAGGTCTGAGTCTTCAGCTTTCTCTTTCAGACTCCTTCTCAACGTGTTTTTTTTCTCCATGTTGTATTCTGGAAATGGTTTGAATCATGTCTCATATCAATATCCTACACTAACTTCAATCAGTATCTGGGTCTTTCTTTTTTTTTTTTAAATATAGAATCAGTATCTTTATTGGGTCTTTCTTATAGACGCTCATTCACACTTTCCTTTGAGCCTGAGTTAAAAGCCCTATTCTAACTGTTGCTAGGCCAGAGTAATTAAAACCCCATTTTGTAGCAATATTTAATCAATTGATTAGGTAAGAGTGGCAGTAAGAACATGAAAACCAGATAAGAAGCTTTCAGAGGTCACGTACATATTAACCGTCTCAAGGGTCGGGCAATTGCAGCCTATAAAAGCTCTAAAATACCAACACTGAGATTCAGAGGGTCAAGTACCACTTCACTTTGGACCCCAAAATATTGACTGTCAGTGCTCCTTCTGTACCCTGCCTCACTGGGCTCTCTCTATAGACTCATTCATAGAAGGGTGGTAAACCTGATTATTGCTTTACTTCGAGGCTTGCTGTTCTAAAAACCTAGGAGTGACTGTTATTACACAGTAACTTATACTTTAGAATACATTACATGCAATGTTACTGATTCATGAACATTTAAATTAAAATATGGGGCATCCTATTTGGTCAAATGGCCTTAATGTAAAGAATATACTTTTTTTTTTTTAAGTCATTCCTAGTATGTGTAGGATAATGCCTAATGATTGAATACTCTAGTTCAGTGATTCTTAACCTTTGGAGCAAATGTCCCTTTGGATATCTGATGAAAGCTATTAGCAAAATACAAGAGAATAAATATCACGTGCACACCCATTTATTTCGTACATACCTTTCCTATATCTATCTATCTATCTATCTATCTATCTATCTATCTATCATCTATCTATCCTCTACCTGTCTATCCACTATCTCTCTTTTCACTAAAAATATGCATATTTTAGGCAAATTTTTTTTCTATACCAGGCCAACATCTGATGTTATAGAAACCTCTTCAGTATCACTGTCCCTGTAGTGTAGATATTGGGTTTCATACCAAGATGTCACACAAGCTGTGAAAAATAAGAATTCAAAGGACTTATTAGGTCATTAGACAGTTGCTAGAAATGAATTTATAAACAGACAGTGACAAAAAGTCAAGACATACTGGTTGAAATATAAGGCATCTGCATTTCCTACATTAAGAACAGTGAACCTGACCTGGTTTGAAATAAAATAATCTGGTGAGCAAATGGAAGGCTTTGGTGATTGATGTGAATTTTTTTTAGTAGTTTTCTAAGAGTGGTATTTGCAGATCTTACATATTGAAGTGAAGTCATTGATATTAAATACAGTCATGTGCTGCTTAAGGATGGGGATACGTTCTAAGAAATGCATTCTTAGGTGATTATGTCATTGTGCAAATACTGTGGAGTGTACTTATACAAACCTGGATGGTAGAGCCCACTACACACCTAGACTGTATGGTACGCCACCATTGTATATGCTGCCTGTCATTGACCTTTAAATGTCATTATACTATGCATGACTATATACTGATTTAATATGCGTTTGTAATAACCTATAAAGATTATTGGTCATTGAAGCATTTGACAAAATTCGGACCCAAAATGGCAGAGTTAATTTCTCTAGTTGATCTGTCAGTTCATTTGTCTGTGCAGGCAGGGACCATGGGAAACATAGGTGCTTGAGGTTTGTTCAGGGGTTCAGCAGTGACACAGAGAAGGGGGCAGTAAATGAGTGACAAGGGGAGGATTCATGGAGGAAGCAATGCTTGGCAGAAGTGGTATGGATTTGGGGTGCATTCTGAGATGTAATGAAAATTATTTTTAATATAACCATTTCCAGATTAAGTGAATTCACCGGACATGTGGCTTACATGAAAGCCCCTTTTCTTGCGTGTATCTGTTCATCCATTCATTTGTTTATTCACTTGATAAATATTTCTTGATTGAGTGGTCACTATGTGTCTTAAACAAAATTTATGGTTTTTCCTCTCTAGTTTTCCGCTTAAGGAATATTGCTTCTAAAACTTTAGTACAGTATGAGCTGATGTTTGAATATATTTTTTACTGCCCTAAGAGTATTCAGCCCAAGAATCCAAATATATAGTTATATAAGAATTCTGTTAACCAGAGACCATTTCACTGAATAATAGAACATTAACTTAAAAATTTAATATGACGCATATTTTACACATTGCAGAGTGGTAACAAATGTCAAAGTTAAAGAAACATGTCCCTTTTAAGAATAAACAGAAAGAACTAGGAGAGTCAGCAGAGCATAAGCCAGAGAGCTACATTAAAACTTTGTTTCAATACTCTTAGCTTGTGCTCTAGGCATTGTTCATCCGAAAACCTGCTCAAAGGACTTTCTTACTGTAAATGTGTGAACAACCATACAGTCTAGGTGTGTTTTACCATACAGTGGCATACCATACAGTCTAGGTGTGTTTTACAATATGAAATCAGCTTTTGAAAAGTGTGTTTTGAGGCATAGTTTTTTTATTTTTTACTTTATTTTTTTTAAAAGCAGAGGGTAGAAAAGTGTTAAGTTAAACAGGTGTCTTCACTGTAGGACTTATCAGGACCTTTAATATGCCAGTGCACACCACACATTTCCCAGAAGGAGAAACAGCAGGAGATATTCCAACTTCCATTGAAGTTGATACTTTCCCTGGAGCATCTTGAGGACTAGTGTTCCACAAAACATTTTGGAATCTGCTGCTTTAAACCCCAGTGCATCTCAGTGTGCAGGTTCTAAGGAGAGCAGTGTGGAGCGCCCTTGGTGTATTTTAAGTTTCAATGAGAGAATAGAGCAAATAATGAATTAAAGGGTAATTGCATTCCCTAACTTGGGTGAGATCCATTTATCTAAAGTGAAGACGAATGTTGAACAATAATTAAATAGATTAGGGCTGTCTAGACAGTCTGTCCAATTCAGTACAAATTGAAGTTAATTGTTAGTTTTTATCTATTTATCATTTGAGAGAACACTGTCTTTGAGCTTATCAAAGGGATTAGAAGATTTGGTGTTTCCAAAAGCAGTGATTATTTCTGAAAGGAAGTAGACAATATAGATTGATATAGATGTATGTATATATGTATGTATGTCTGAATGGATGGGTGAATGTATGGATGGTTGGATAGATAGATAGGTAGAGGATAGATAGATAGATAGATAGATAGATAGATAGATAGACAATAGATAGGGAAGGTTGCATGTACAAAATAAATGTGTGTGCACATGATATTCTCTTGTATTTTGCTAAAATATTTAATACTGGTCCAAAGATCAGAAAATGTACTAGTAGCATTTAGACCCTGCTGACTTCTAATATTTATAATGTGCCAGGTGGCAATGTATGCTAAGAAGAAAATAAAACAGGATAATAGGGATGGTATGACTGATGATTATATCATGTATCTATATTAATAGTAGGGTCACTGGACATTTTTTTGTGACAAATATGCTACTTTTCAAGGTTTGTTCTGGTGAGGAGGTGGAGGCACTAGATCATCGGTTGTGAAAGGAAATCCAGAAATTTAACTGGAAAGGGTGGCGTGACTGAAATGGGCCAATTTCTTTCTTTCTTTCTTTCTTTCTTTCTTTCTTTCTTTCTTTCTTTCTTTCTTTCTTTCTTTCTTTCTTTCTTTCTTTCTGAAAGAGAGCATTGTGAATATGCTTAAAGATGCAAAGTAAAGGAAAAACCTTCGTGAGGTAAAGAAGGCAGGAGTAAGCATCAAACTAGGTTTCACAGTGACAGGTAATTGAGATTTATATCCCAGGAAGCAAGAACCTTTTTCTTGAAAGTTTAATTATGGATGTAATCCAGCAGGCAGACATCCCCCGAGGAGTCCAGACTGCAAGAGGGCACGGGCCTGCAAGAGGGCGCAGGCCTGGCTGAGGGACCCCCGCCCCCCCAGTGCATGAATGTCATGTACTGGGCCTCTAGTTGGATTATAACCCAAAGTATAAAACAGCCATTTATGAGTTCATTCTGATATAAATAAATAAATAAATAACTATCTCTTGAGCAGAAGAAATCTAAATAATTTATGTCTATATTTTACCCTCAAGGAAGTAGAACATAACTCCCCACTTCTTTATTTTATTTTATTTTTCAATTAGAGTTTTTATTCAATATTATTTTGTATTAGTTTCAGGTATATAGCATAGTGTTTAGAAAATCAAAGTGATTTCTTCTCATCCCAATATTTCTAGTACCCACCTTGCACTAAAATCCTCTTAAATGTGATTTGATTATCATCAAAACCCAAAAAATATATACTTTAAAAATTATTATACTTTTCAACCAATCTTATGATAGATGATAAAAGTATGATAGATAATATAATATATACTAGAGGCCTGGTGCATGAGATTCATGCACTGGGGAGGGTGTCCCTTAGCCCAGCCTGCACCTTCTCCAATCTGGGACCCCTTGGGGGATGTCCGACTGCAAATTTAGGCCTGATCCTTACTACTCTTCCAACTACTCTCCCCTGGTGGCCTGATCACCCCCAAGGCTTTTATTAGTGTAGATATGACCCTTCACAGAAAATTTTACTAACCCTGCTTTACAATAAGGGCTTGACGATTGAATCATTGGGACCAGACACCAAGATTTCCTTTCTTTGACTAGTGGAGGGAATAATTAGCTTGACTTTAAGTTGCCCTGAAATTAAAATGAGATAATGACTTAGAAAAGTATAAAAGCATCACATAAAGACAACTGTCTTTTTCATGTACTGAAAAGACAATAAAGTGGTAAAATGAAAAACACTATTTTTAATCTCCCCCTTCCTTCCTTTACAGCCTTTCTTTAAACTTTGACATTTATAAAAATTTCACTCCAATTTTCATTTCTTTACATTCAATATTATTTTGTATTGGTTTCAGGTTTTGTATTAGTTACATAATAGTGGTTAGACAATCATATACTTTACAAAGTGTTCCCCGATATTTCCAGTACCCACCTGGCATCATACGTCATTATAACAGTATTGACTATATTCCCTATTTAAGTGGCAATGGGTTTACAGGTTCCTTCCATTCTTTCTTTTGTGTTGTTCGCCTTTCCTTTTCTTTCTCACTTCTTCCCTCTCTTTCCTTATATATTATCTCAATTGGCCATCAGAGCTCAGTGAAGTTACTGGGACACCCTTAATCCATTTTACAGACCAGGAAACTGAGGCCAATTCATTTGGCTGTGGAACTTGACTCAGCATACAGGGAGCCCTCAGAGCCATGCTCTCTGCCCTTCCTAAGGGGCAGCTGCCAGGCAAACAGAACAAACCTTCCCGTCAGGCTTCTGAGCCTCTTTCTCAAGAATCTCTTCATTGCGGACGCTCCACATTCTTTCCTCTCCCTCGTCTCCTACCCCTGTTATTTACTGCCCCCCTCTTCTCCGGAGCGGTGGAAGGCTTAACACTCACCGCCAAGGCATGCTCTGCTGTGGGGAAGGGCGGTGTGGGCTTGCTTTTGGGTCAAGGCGGGAGCAGGAGTTGCTGCCTCCGAAGTGCAAAGTTAGCACTGGGAACTTATCTGACACACGTTGGTCAGTCCGGTACTCTGCAGTGTAGCACCCCTCCACTGAGGTGGCACCGCTCTCAACCCCCACCTCAGGGCTGCGGGTCCTTACCCCTCTGCCCGGGCATCCTTCCATGCCCTTTGATCCCTGGCCTGGCCACCGCATCTTGGGGCCACTGCAGAACCTCTCTCTACAAGTGAGGCATATCCTTGCCTTTGGTCTCCGGGAAGGTGTGAATCTGTGGCCAGAGGCCTGGTCTGGGTCTTAGCAACCCCATGGTCCCGGGGCAGCAGTGTTCCCGGGGCCCCACAGGAGTGGCTACTGCCCCTCCTGGGACCTGCAATGGATCCGGAACCCTCGGGTGGCATTTGGTGCTGCCCACCCCACCTTCCTGGCCCAATGGACTGGTACCTTATGGGAGGTGTCTGGCACTGCCCACCTGGCCTCCCCCGCCTCTGATGGACCCGGACCCCTGCTGCCCACCCTGCCTGTGTATGCAAATTAACCGCCATCTTTGTAGGGTTAATTTGCATACTGATTGGCTGTGGGCATAGCAGAGGTACAGTCAATTTACATATTTCTCTATTATTAGGTAAGATCACAGATTATAAAATTGGTGGTCCAATTAATCACTGTGGTCAGAATTTATTAGAAAGCAAAATCAATGGGTTGTGTATTAAACCCTGCATCAATTTTATGTGTAGACCTGGTTAAATTTTGTATGTTTCATGTTTATATGTTCGTATGTTCTTTGATTTTGTTTTTCTTTTTTTCCCCTTTTAGGATTGTCTGCTGCTAAACTGTTAGCTGAACATGAAGTTAATGTTTTGGTTTTAGAAGCTCGGAACAGAGTTGGAGGTAGAACATACACTATAAGAGTAAGTAATTTAAATAGTTCTATATAACTAGAGGCCTGATGCACAAAGATTCATGCAAGAATGGGCCTTCCTTCTCCTGGCTGCCAGCACTGTCGTCGATCCAGGCCGGAGCCACATTTCCTCCTACCCATGCTGCCCAGAGACCCTGAGCAGCTGGGGTGGTATGGAATGCCTGCGTTGTCACTATGGTCACAATGCAAGTGTCCCATCTCACCCCTGGCTG
This sequence comes from Lasiurus cinereus, assembly GCA_011751065.1. Classification (NCBI taxonomy): domain Eukaryota; kingdom Metazoa; phylum Chordata; class Mammalia; order Chiroptera; family Vespertilionidae; genus Lasiurus; species Lasiurus cinereus. The sequence goes on along the minus strand of JAAGEH010000137.1, from coordinate 4,512,027 downwards.
CTTGGACACCTGTGTATACAAATTAAACCGCCACCTTTGTTGGGTTAATTTGCATGCTCACTCCTGATTGGCTGGTGGGTGTCATGAAGGTATGGTCAATTTGCATGTTTCTCTTTTATTAGTGTAGATATCTCACACAAACTAGAAGTGGGGTCATTGGAATATACAGAACTAGAAGCGATCTCAAGAGTCCATGCAGTGAAGCCATTTGTCCTCCATCACCCTAAAGTACTCCATCAAATAAGTGTCCCTTCTGTTGAACAAGCACTCCCCAAAAGAGTAACAGCCTCTGACCTCCAGGAGCTTACATTCTAATGAAGAACACAAACAAGGACAAATAACTTTAGTACAGTGTCATAATTTCCACACTAAAGATCTAAATGGAGTCTGTAATGTCTTAGGGGCAGGTTATGGTTTGACTGTACTCAACATAACTATACATGCACAACACACATGCCCGTGTGCACGCGCACATATGCACACACACACGCACTTAATATAAGTTTCTTATTTATTTATCCAAGGATTCGCAACTTAAAAGAAGTGTAGGTACAGTAAGGAGAAATAAATACAACATATTTTTGTGCAACTTTTTCCTTGGTCCTTGTTCTCTTAAAGATGCGCTGCTGCCAGAGGCACTTTTTGGTCAGGTGGGGTCAGCTAGACTTGAGAAGAAACCCAGTTTTCATTACATCACTGCTTTTCATACAGCCACACTGTTGTTGTTTTTTTAAATATAGTTTATTGATTTTTTTACAGAGAGGAAGGGAGAGGGACAGAGAGCTAGAAATATCGATGAGAGACAAACATCTATCAGCTGCCTCCTGCACACCCCCATTGGGGATGTGCTCACAACCAAGGTACATGCCCTTGACTGGAATCAAACCTGGGACTCTTCAGTCCGCAGGCCACCACTCTGTCCACTGAGCCAAACCAGTTTTGGCCACACTGTGTTTTATTGCACATTGACTTATGGCCCTTTGCAGACATTGCATAGTTTCCAAATTGAAGGTAGAACTCTCTTCCAGCAAAAAGGATTATTACTTGCCAAAGGTTCAGATGATGGCTAGCATTTTTTAGCAATATATTTTTTAAAAAATTAAGGGGTATACGTTGTTTTTTAGACATAATGCTGTTATACACTAAATAGACTGCAGTATAGTATAAACATCACTTATATATGCACTGAGATACCAAAAAAAAATGTGTGACTCCTTTTATTGGATATTTGCTTTATTTCTGTGGTCTGGAGCCAAATGCACCATCTCTCCAAGGTCTGTCTGTACTTGGGCTAATAGCGCCATTCTGGAAAAATGAACCCTAACTGTTGCTGACTACTAATTCAGTGAAATGGTTGCAGGTGGTTGAATCTATGGGCGCTGATGGAAGTACACAGTGGGAGGACATAGGGTGGGAAGGAAATAGGGCCCAACATGGAAGTTTGGGGAGCACACAGATTTCAGGGGGCGGGGGCAGAGGCAGAAGAGGTGAGAGGAAAGCAGTAGAGGCAGAGGAAGAGGACCAGACTAGAGCAGTGCCAAGCAAATCAGTAGAGAAAAGAGGAAGAGATGCTAAAGAGTCACAGACCATGAGCATTTGATATACAGTGAAGTCTGAAAAGACCCTCGTGTTTGTCAGTCAGAAGAGCATTTATGAGACTCTGTGATAGAACACGGAGTGTTAAAGGCTGGGGGTTGGCTCCAGGACAAAAAGGAACTGTTGACATGACTGGAAAGAGAGGGGAATTAGAATATGTATGTGACTTATAAGAGGATATCTATACAGTGATAAGAATGTTATGATAAAATAACATTGTTATTTTACGTAAGAAGAAGTCTGGTGGTAGGTGGTCCAGGCTAGGGCAGGGGTTCAGCTTTGCCATCAAGACTATGCTCTTTCAGTCTTTCAACTCAGCCATTCTTTATATGTTGGCTTATTGCCTTGTGGTAACCAGATGCATCAAATTCTCTTTTAAGGCAGGCAAGAGCATGAAGAGGTGGCTCAAGTCTTAACCTGCAACTAAGTTTTTCCTTTACCAGAAGACCCCAGCAGACATTTGCCTGAGTCCCCTCAGCCAGAGTTGGGGCACATTGCTATCCTTGGCTGCTAGGAAGTCGGGGAAAGTATTTAACTTTTTCAGGATGCATACTAAAAGCAGGCATGGGGAAGGGAATATGGGTGGATATGGAAGAGCCAACCATGCTATGCTCCCCAGTCATTCACTTCCTACCTTTTTAGATGTGCATTCCCACTTTGCTCAGCTCTAAGAGTGCTCCTTAGCCTTGCTACTCAAGTGTCCTGTAGACCGGCAGTTTCAGAAGCACCCGAGAGCTTGATAGAAATGCAGAATCTCAGGCCCTGCCCCACACCTGCGGAAGCCGAGTCTGCATCTTGCCAAGAAATACTACAGAAGTGCTGCTCTGTGTGGTCATGTTTGCTTGCTTGCTTTAAGCTACTATAAATCCAGATGAATTGTATCTGGAGAATTTCTGACTCCTTCCTCAGAGGTAGCCCACTGGGATGCTGTTGGTTTCAGAGTTAGGAGCCTGGGAATCTGGCCCCTGTACCGGCTTCATACACCATCTTACCTGGGTACGTCCTATTGCACTTTACACCTAAGTTTTCTCATCTGAGCACTGAGATATAATGTATATGGAGTTCCCTCCCAACTCAAATTCTAATTGAAGGCAGGTGTTTACAGTTCAATAGAAGATTCTCATATTCTGCCTGTACGACCTTATTAGATATGATTCCAGTGTCATTTTCTGGAAACTAGTCCTTCATTTTGAAGCTAGTTATTAAGTTGTCCCTTAGCCCTACTTTTCTTATCTCTAAAACCTTTTGGTTATTAAATAGGAGCATCAGTCATGCTGAAGATTTTCAGTTAAGAACAAATGTATTTGTATGAGGGAAATGAGAATCTAACACGTTATTGCCCCAGGCTGCTTTTTCATGGTGCATAATTTATATATGTCAATACTGTACAGGAACTATTATGTATTGATCATGATATTATAACTCCCTTTAGGTATATGGGAAAGTAACGCTGAAATGCTTGGAAACTGGTATTTAACATTTATAATATTTCCAATGAATAGGAGGAAAAAAGGGGGGTTTAGGAAACAGGGACAGAAATGGCATTTATTAAGGAACTGATTTGAATATTATTATAATTGTTTCTAATAGCATAATCAATTAGGACTTGGCAAGGAGGTGTTCTCTGGATCTTTAAGTACTGAAAAGTCACATTTTATATTGTCACTTGGCAGCTGGGTTAAGATAGATTTTCTATTTGTTCAGAACTTCCCAATTTTTTTCTAATGTGACACATGTATAATTCTTCAGAACAAAATTAATGAAGTTGAAATGCTTAGAGGGCTACCACAAGCATGGTGCATTTGTTTTCAAATAGGGTTACACGTTCGTGTCTTCTTCAAAGACTGAGATTGAAATCAAAACCCTAAACATGGCAGAATGTGGAATTATAATACTAGTATCTTCAGACTGAATTGGGAGCAATTCCTTTAGAACGTTTTCAACTTTATAAAGAAACATTCTGTTAGTGTTTTCTATTTTTTTTTTACTGCTTCATTTAGGGTTATTTACTTTAAGGATAGTATCAGTGTTTTACAACCATCATGTTTCAAAGTTCTCTGCAGTCTTCGTTGAAGCCTAGAAATTTATTGGAGCACAGATGCCAGTTTCCTTCTTCCTATCTTAAAGATGTTGGAGACTAGAGAGTTTGGAGGAAAGCACCAATAATTAGTAAAGGAGACATAAGAGTTATATGAGGGACAGGATAGAAGGTCAAAGGAACACTTCATTTCTAGTATTATGGCAGAATGGAAACCCCGATTAACTTGCCCCATTGAAGTAAGTAAAATGCTGAATACAATATACATGCTGCTCTGTCAGGGAAGTTAGAAATTTGCAGATCTAGATATTGATCAGATAGCTCAAATTCAACATATCTAAATTGAACTTTTGATCTTCTTCATCAACATTGCTATTCCAGCAGCCTTCCTCATACCAGAGGATGACAACTTTTTAAAACAATGTAGTCATGCTCAGCACTCATTCTGTCAGGAAACTCTTTGAGCACTGCCTTCAGAATAGGTTCAGAATCCATCTCTAGGGCAAATTACTACAATAGCCTAACTGATTTCCCTGTGTTCACAGTGTCTCCTTATAATCAAGTCTTATTGCAGCATTTAGAATCAGCCTTCCTCATCTAAATCAGACCTTGGTACTTTTCTGGTGGAAACGTGTGTTTTTTTTTTTCATTTAAAAAAATCTTTATTGTTGAAAGTAGTACATATGTCCTCCCTTTCCCCCGTTCATTAACCCGTTCTCCCACATACATTCATTTTCAAAAAAAAGTTGTCATGTATTTATTATACATTTCTAGTAACTTAAATATGTACAGCTGGCTCAAAAACATCATTATCCGTACATTAACTCACATTCTGCAAAGTTTCTCAGATCAGGATGGGCTTTTTTGACTCAGCCGAATTTCAAATGATCTCTGTAGAAATCTGAATAATGGTAGAACCTATAGAGTAGGGCCTAAAGCAAAATATCCACTCCTTGGAGAAAAATCCATGGTATGAACAAGAGAAATATCATTCTGCTTAAGACTGGGAAGTTTGAAAATACTGTACAGGAAGGAAGGTGAACCAATCTGACGGCTTCTTTCATCTTTTCTGAAGCAATTGCCAAGATTTCTGTTGGAGGATTGAAGGTCAAAGAAGAAACACCGGTCACCAAGTTCATTATAGCTTTTATTGGCCTCGGGTTTGTTTCTTGGAGACAAGAATCTTGACTATATATGTTCACCACTCCACAGTTAGAGCCACAAGCCGACACATATTGTCCATTCCTCGATGTTGTGATGCTGAATCCATATAAACTGCCTTCAGCAACAAATCTGTTCAGGCACTTCCTAGAGTTCACATCCCAAACATAGACTTCCCCATCTGCTTAAGAGCGTACCCTTTCTTACTATCTGAAGAGAACGTGGATGCTGCAGTCCTTCCATTTCCTTTCATGCTACTAATCAGTTCTTTAGTCTTCATTGACAGCAGATGCACATATCCAGCAGTGCCATCTGTGAGCAAGAAGGACCCGTCTGAGGACACTTCCAAGCTCCTTACTATCTTCTTTCAAACCTCGCACTTGATGTACTGGAATTAACTTTCCAGCCATACGTCATAGACATAAAGCACCTTGCTCTGGGTGCTGGTAGCTAAAAACCTCTTCTCCATTAGCACTAAAACAAGCCTTAAAGATCGGAAACTTTTCCAAACAGGTGCTCTGAATGTTAGGATTTGTTTTCCCATCAACCTGAAGTAGTGATACAGAGCTATCGAGTGCAGCGACCATCGCCCCCTGAGCATAAGGATGGAACAGCACAGATGAGAGCTGAACAGTCGTAGGATGTTCAGCATTGGCATGCAGGCAGTTCTTCATCTTTAAGATTCCTTTTCACTCAGAGAAAAGCCAGTGTCCTCACATGCCGTGCTAAGTCAGAAAAAGACAAATGCCATATGATTTTGCTTACATTTGGAAGCTAATGAACAAAATAAACTAACAAACAAAATAGAGATACAGACTTATACAGAACAGACTAGCTGTCAGAGGGGCGGGGTGGGGGAGGAGGTTGCGGGTTGGGTGAAATATGTGAAGGGATTAAGCAAAATAAAATAAATTATAAATGCCCAATAGAAGACATTTTAAGTATACATTTCTAAATAATAAAGTAAGCAAACAAAGTAAGCACAATTAAATCTTATTCTAATGGATATGTATAGAATATACATAAAGCTTATAGACTGTATGTTGTTTACAAGTGGGAAACCTTTGAAAATTGACCATGTGATATGTCATACAGTGAGCCTTAAGGATTGTTATTATATAAACCACATTCTTTGACCACAATACAGTTCTGACAGAAACATAACTTAAAAACCGCTCCTCCTATGGAAATTAAAATAACAGACTTTTAGAAACATGGATTTAGGGAGAAAGTGTAATGGAAATTTGAAAATACTTAGAACTGCACAATAAGGGAAATAATAGAATAAACTTGTGGATAGAACTAAAACAATACTTAGAGGGAAATTTATAGCCTAAATAGAAATGGGAAAAAAGCTCAGTATGAATAAGATAAGCATGCAAGTAGTTAGAAAATTAAGTCTAATAAGTCCTAAAGAGGAAAAAAAATAGCACAAATCAATGATAAGAAAATAAATACCTATTAAAGAGGATCAGTGAAACGAAGATTGATTCTTTGAAGAGATTTATGGAAAATAGATAACTGTCATAATATTTTTAAAGAAAAAAGAGATATCCAAAAATAATAAGTAAATGAACTTTAAACCAATAGTTTTGAAGCATACACAAAATGCATATATCACAAGAAAAATATAATTTATCAAAATTAATACTGAGTTAAGAAGACATAGAAAGTATGAGTAGTGCTTTTGCCTCAAAATAAATTGAGTTTTTAGTTTATTTTTCCACAATGAAAACACTAAGCCCAGATAGCTCTATAGGTGTGTCCTACCTAATGTTCAAATAAATCATTTAATTAATTTTGTATATTAATTATGATTATAAAAGTATGATTAATTCATGAGATAAACTATAATATACAAAATAGACAAGGGCTGTAGAAGAAAATAGAATCATGGGATGATCTCAGTCTCATTTGTGAACATAAACAAAAAGCTTGAAAAAAAGGTAGCAAAGTATTTCCTGTAATAATAAGATAATATGAAGTTGGGTTACTCGAGGAAATCAAGGTTGAATGATACCTGACAAAATTATGGAAGTAAGAGATTAGGTAAAGTGTCCCAACCCTTCTACATCCAGAAGGAAAAGACTGACCTACTTATCCCTCTACCAATGTGGTGAGGAGGGAGGAGTTTGCTGAGCAAGTGAGAGAGTGAGTAGTACGTTCAGAAGTCTTACAAAGCTAGGGCAGCTGAAGGTCAAGTCCAGAGTTCAGAAAAGTGTGTGTGTGTGTATGTGTGTGTAGGGAGGTACTGGTAAACTCCTTGGGCTTTGAGCTGGACTGTGTCCTAGGACTAAGGGCAAATTGCAAAAGGATTAGTCCATGTGTGCATTTCAGCCCAGCTTCAAATCATTCATGCACAGAAAATGCAAAAAAGTTATCAGGTATTGTTAGCGAACCTAGGTGTCAGGCAGAAGCAGACATGAATCGTTTCTAAGAAAGATATCCTCCTCCTAGGATTAAAATTATATCCATGCTTTTCAAATTCGTGAATGGCATGTAATCCTATCTAATAAAAGAGTAATATCCACATTGATTGTACCTCCACTATACCCACAAGCCATGCCCACAAAACCAATCAGGAGTGAGTATGCAAATTAACCCAACCAAGATGGCTTTGGCCAGAGAGAGAGCAGGAGGGAGGTTTGGGTTGCCCCCGTTGATGGAGGAAGCCAAGCTTTCCATACAACCTGGCAGATCCAGGCCTCTGCTTAAAGCAACAAAGTTTCAATGCCTGCCACCCCAAAGCGAGCAGAAGGCTTGGCTCCACTCCAAGTACCAAGTTTCAATTGTAGAAGATCAATAAATCCCAGATCCCAGGGCCTCCACTTGGGTTGCCAAGGGGCGTGGCTGGCCTGCAAACCACCACAGGCCACTCGCCCAGGCCACCCCACATCCCACGGGAATACTCACCCTGATCTGGGAAACCCTTCAGGGCAAACCCCCAGCTGGCCCCCACCCATGCACCAGGCCTCTATCCTAACTAAAGAAGAGTGATATGCAGATTGACCATCACTCCAACACACAAGATGACTGACCCCATGTGGTCAAAAGATCCTGCCCCCATGTGGACACAAGATGGCCAGCAGAAAAGGGCAGTTGGGAGGGTCCAGGCCTGCAACAGCGGGCAGTTGGGGGTGATCAAGACTACAGGGGAGGGCAGTTAGGGGTGACCAGGTCAGCAGAGGAGGGAAGTTGGGGGTGAGCAGGCCTGCAGGGAAGGGCAGTTGGGGGGAGGGGATCCAGGGCTGCAGGGGAGGGTAGTTAGGGATGACCAGGCCTACAGGGGAGAGCAGTTAGGGGTGTCCAGGCCTGCAGGGGAGGGAAGTTAGGAGTAAACAGGCTGGCAGGGGGGGCAGTTAGGCATCAATCAGGCTGGCAGAGGAGTCATTCTGATCAGGCTGGCAGGCAGAAGTGGCTAGGGGCAAATAGGAAGGCAGGCAGGCGAGCAGTTGGGAGCCAGCAGTCCTGGATTGTGAGAGGGATGTCTGACTGCCCATCGGACATCCCTTGAGGGGTCCTAGATTGGAGAGGGTGCAGGGTTGGAAGGACATCCCCCCATGCACGAATTTCATGCACCAGGCCTCGAGTGAAATATAATTAGGCAAACAAGCAGAAGAGGCAACATGAATAAGACCTGGTATAAATAACAAAGTAGTAAGACACATGGAGTATGACAAACACATGAAGGACATATAACTTGCCAATATTTAATTTATTGATTAAATTATCAGGGAATATGTTAAAAAAAGAAGCTGGGAAAATGTAGAACTGTATTTAAGAGGAGTAAAGTAAAATTCAGTTTAAGAAAGAATGCTTGGCTATTTATAAACTAATTTGTTAGGTATATGAATCTTTTTAATCCCTTTTTGTACTCTTTTTCCTATGATTCATTCTTCCCTGCAAGTGTTTTAAAATCAGCTAAAGAAACCATCAGTGTAGCTGATTTAAGATTTCATCTTTGGAAATCAGAGAATTAGGCCTAATAAATCTTTGGGTCATTCCTCCAGCAACATACTCCAAAGAAAAGCATATAAAATAATCTGAACCCTTTACAAAGGTTCTAGATTGGCAGGATGTACTACAGTGTTCCTTGTTCTTTATGTATGTCATTGTTGAGTTGGCCTCACCAATAACTCTGCAAATGGGGTTGATTGGTGATAAATATCATTCAGGATTTATGAGTGGAAGAGAAAGGATTGCTATTTTTGAGTTGCAATTTATTAGATGTAAGGCACATTTAAGTGATAAAAAATAAATGCTTTATTATTATAAGACAAACTTTTTTTTCAAGTTGTAACTACAGTCTTCTGAACACTTTTTTCTCTTTGCAGAACAAACATGTTGATTATGTAGATGTTGGCGGGGCTTACGTGGGACCCACCCAGAACAGGATCCTAAGGTTATCTAAGGAGCTGGGCTTGAAAACATACAAAGTGAACGTCAACGAATGTGTTGTTCAGCATGTCAAGGTAAGCCTGATATTTCACTCAAGGGACCAATGGGGGAGTATTGTATTTGGGAAAATGTTTGGTTTGGGTTTTGCCTTTTTTCCTCAAAGCAATCATAAAGATAGGTTCTTGGCTTTCAAGTAGTATTCTGCCTTTCTTTTCTTTCTTCTTTCCCTTAAAAAAGGTTCTGTGAACCTTGGGGTTACTTACTTAAGAGGCATTGTCTCAGCTTGGCTCTCTTCCACATCACCCAATGTGGCCCTTGAAGGCTTCACCCCCACCCCAGTCCAAACCAGAGTAGGGTGGAAGGCTCTTAGTTTCCTTTCCTCTCCTCTCTGGAGTATGGGGGTGCTTGTGACACACACACACACACACACACACACACACACACACCCTGGAAGCCCTTGAGGCATCTGTGATGCAATTCTAAGGCCCCAAGGAACACTATACTTTGGGGGCTACTTTTTAAAAAAATATGTTTTTAATAGTTTAGAGAGAAGGGAAGCGAGATGGAGAGAGAGAAACATTGATGAGAGAAACGTCAACCGGCTGCCTCCTGCATGCCCCTATCTATTGGAGTTTGAGCTCGCAACCCTGGCATGTGCCCTAACTGGGAATTGAACCAGTGACCTCTTGGTGTATGGGATGATGCTCCATCCACTGAGCCACACAGGCCCGGCAGAGGCCACCTTTAAAGACTCTGACTAGGTTATTCGTTCTTCTTTTTTTTAAACATATTTTTTATTGATTTCAGAGAGAAAGCGAAAGGGAGGGAGGAAGATAAAAACATCAATGATGAGAGAGACTCATTGATTGGCTACTTCCTTCATGGTCTGGGGGCCTTTTAGGCTGCAACCCAGTCATGTGCCCTTGACCGGAATTGAACCTAGGACCCTTTGGTCTGCAGGCCAACGCTCTATCCACTCCGTCAAACCAGCTAGGCTAGGGCTCCATTTTTCTTCTTATCTGGCATTTCTTTACCGCCTTGGTGATTTTCTCTGTACCTAGCCTTGACTCTGGCGAAGTCTAGCTTAGTTGTGCAGTCTCCTGCTGTTGAAACAAACGGTTGTTTCAACTCTCAATGCTGATATCCACTCAAGAGGCAGCAGCTGTCGCCAGTGTTGGTGTCTCAGTGAAGCCAAACAGAGCAGCTGGAGTCTGCAGCTGGGTCTCAAGAAGGCAGGTTTCCAATCTGACATTGCAGCCAACATCCTGGAACTAGCCCTGCTTACTCGTTCTAAAATCAGGATTCCCGTGCCAGCATCCACATCACTTCTCCATATACACAGCTACCCCCCACTAAACTCCAGGCAAGTAGGTGTGTCTGGCGTCTCACAGGCCTTTTGGAGCTAGGAGTTCAGGATGCTTGTGATGGATGCACTCCAATGCCCAATCAGGTAGGTCAGGAATCTTGGGAAACTGATCGCCACATGGTTTGGGACGTTTGGGAGAGTCTTGACAGTGACAGAAGAGAAAAAACCAAACTAGTCGCTTTGAGAAAAACTGTGGGTACAGAGGTCAACAAAGGAATGGAAAAAAGTACAGGAAGTGTTTAGGAACACTGGCTTCAATAGGTCAGTCAGGAAGGCAAAAATCTGTTGCTTTCCCACTTCCTCTTTTCTGCAGGGCCTGGTTTTTCTCGGGACTGGTAAGCAATAACAATTTTAAGAATAAGAGCAGCTAACATATTAAGGACTTTTGTGTGTATTAGCACATTTAATATAGGAAGAGAGAGACCAAATCCTTTGCATCTAACTATTGGTTACGTAGTCATGTAAATTACTCTCCGGTCCAATTGGGAAGCAAATGAAGCTAATGGTTATCCTAGAACCTGAGCAGATTCATGCTCATAATCTCTTCCTCCCTGACTTTCAGGTGCTGAGAGATTTTTTTTTTCCAGAAGCCTCAAGTAAACACTTAAATATTTTTTTATACATCAACTCATTAAACACTTGCATCCACCCTATTGGGAAGGCATGGTTATCCCCTTTTTACACAGGAGAAAACAGAGGCTCAGATAGGTAAAGTGGCCTGACAAGCCATATAAATAGTAACAGTCTGCCTGCCGCCTGACTGCACGCTTTGTGATTCCAATACACTGAGTGGCCAGATTATGATGATCTCTGAATGCATAATAATCTGGCCACTCAGTGTATATGTGTGTGTGTGTGTGTGTGTGTGTGTATTTTAGAGGCCTGGTGCATGAATTCATGCATGGGGATGGGACAAGGGCAGTTGGATGGCCTGCCTGCTGGTCAAACTCCTGGTCGAGGGGACAATTTGCATATTAGCCTTTTATTATATAGGATATACACTGAGTGGCCAGATTATTATATATTCAGAGATCATGATCATCTGGCCACTCAGTGTATGTGGCTTAGGAAATGACACTGAGGGTCCTGAATGAAGTGTACTGGCCCTCCAATAGTTTTTGGCTGAACACAAGTCCATTGGAAGGTATCTCACCATTTAGTTTCCTGAAGCAATCTACTTTGGACCAGATATCCTTCCAGGCTGGAACCACAGTGGGGGGCACATGATCTAAGTTGCTGCTCACATGGAGCTGGCCATCTAAAAGTCAATAAAAACATATCCCCAGGTGAGGGTTAAAAAAATTATATCTATCATTTCTGCCTTTGTCCTTCATGGATCTTGTGAAGAGAATCCATATTCTAATTTTGGTTTGGTAGAGCCTTATCCTGTATAATAAAAGCTTAATATGCTAAGTGTCTGGTCATCCAGTTGGCTGTTCAACCAATCAAAACATAATATGCTAATGATATGCTAAGGCCACTAACCACTCTCTATGATGTGCACTGACCACCAGGGGGCAGATGCTCCAACTGGTAGGTTAGCTTGCTGCTGTGGTCTGACTAATCAGGACTGAGCGATAGGGGTCGGACACACCCTGGGTCCCACCTGTGGTCCCTCTCTGGCTGGCCAACCTCCCGCATCCCTCCCAAGCCCCAGTTGTGCCCCCGGGGGTGGGGGGAGGCATCCCCTTGGCCTGCCTGCACCCTCTTGCAACTGGGGACTCCTCGGAGGATGTCAGAGAGCCAGTTTCTGTCTGATCCTGCAGGCCAGGCCAGGGAACACCAGTGGTGCACGAATTTGTGCACCATACCTCTAGTTATTATATAAAAGGCTCTTGACTGGTATTGACAGTGAACAGGTTTTATGAATATTGTGAACTGGATATGGCTTTATTTGGGAGATTAGCTCTGATTCGTGAAATTATTATAAATTAATCATATATGTTTAACCTAAAATGTGGATTTGAAGTGGCATCAGCTAGATAGGTTTAAAATGTCCTCTGTAATGATTCTTTTTCTTTGGATGTTGTAAGGGAAGCAGATGGACTTGAATACCTCTTGGATTGATTCATTCATTTTTTTGTATTAGTAAATAAAATGCACATTATTATGATTGTTTTACGAGTGAATTTCACTGGGTTGTGGAACCTTTTTGTTGAATTTTGCACTGCCAGGTCTTGGGGAGAAAGGAGGAAATGCTTGATATTTGCCCCATCAGTTCCTCAGATCATTATAATGCAGACAGGGGGTGGGGATCAAGAGCACTACCAGAGAAGGAGCAATGCATTTTATTTCAGGAGCTGCTTTGAAGGATAAATTGGCATATTCCTGCATTCTGACTTTCTCTCTTCTTTTCACATCCTCTCAAAGTAACTTAGAGACTATAAATATATACCACACAGTCTTTTTAAGAGAATGTTGTGATAAAGATCCATTTGAAACAACCTATGCTTTCCTGATGGTAACAGCTCAACGAGCATTTTTTCCTTGCACTTACTCAGTTCTTCCCATGGCCATTTACTCCAGGTTTCTATGCCAACAACTGTAATCAAAGCCTTTCCAGAATGTGGAATGCTAAGTCATTTCTTGTAGTTATTGCTAAGAGGTGAACTTTGGTTTAGCCAGTAGGCTGTGTTGAAAGCAGATGTATTTTTGTTGTTGTTTTAATGTCTGCCACGTATGTGTTGGACCTCTTGCTTACAATAGTGTTTCTTTTGGATTAGGGACATTTAGTCATTTATCTATTTATTTATTATTGTTTTTAATCCTCACCTGAGAAAAGAGACAGAGAGAGAGAGAGAGAGAGAGAGAGAGAGAGAGAGAGAGAGAGAGAGAGAGAGATGAGAGAGAACACCCATTGGTTGCCTCCCATACACACCCTGACCAGGATCAAACCTGCAACCTACGTATGAGCCCTGACCAGGAATCAAATCCACAACCTTTCGGTGTATGGGACAACAGTCTACCCAACTGAGCCACATGGCCAGGGCTAGGGCCATTTATATTAAAGCTGCTTTTAACACCTCTCCATACCAGTTCCCAAGAGGTGTTTGTTTTGCCTTTAAAGAAAGTTACACTTTTACTTTAAATAAGAATTTAAAGTGTTTAGGTACTTGTAGGGATGCTACTGATCATGTCTTTGTCTCCTTTTTATTCATCCCCTAAATTCATCCCTGCTGAGTTATCTCATTTCAGCTCCCCAAGTAATAAGCATTATCCTCACCCCCACCCCCATAATACAGATGAGAAAACAGAGGCTCAGAGGATTTAGGAGCCAAGAGGAGACTTTCCAGCTCTCAAGCTCAGGGTTCTGTGGGCTACACCACTTTTCCCCTTATTCAATGAGCAGAAAGTCAACCTGTGAGCTCCCCTAATAAACTCCAAGACAAGACGAAAAGGACCTGCCATTTTGGCAGCAGGGGCTCCTGAGGCATGAGATGGGTGCCGGGAGCCTTCTGTGGTTCCCTTCACCAGAGGGGTTTCTTCTCTTTTCTTGAGAGGTTCCTGAGCCCTGCATCTGGAGCCCCACTGGCCTTCAGTGGGCAGTTACCCCAGCAGGCTGAAGACTACAGATGGATTTTATTATTGTGTTACAATAATAAGTCCAGAGCTCTAGCGCCTGGTTTGGAATTATTGGTTATACTTTGTGATAAATGACTTATGTAAACTTATTAGTGAAATTATATTCAAGATAATAGGATTTTGTTGTATGCCAATATATTCTGCCTTGTTTTCAAAACGGAAAGAAAGAAAAAGAGGATTTAAAGTAAGTTTTTATAAATCAGGGTTAAAGATGGAAAAAGGACAATTAGGTAAGGCTAGGCAAATAATAATGGGCCTGTGCTCCGGATAAGAAATTTTGTTTTGATTGTAGGAATGCGGTAATGCCAACAGGATTGTTTCTCTCTAAATTAGAATTATATGTAGGTTTTTAAAAGCAGAGAGACTACAAATGTTTATATCTTTTCATTTTGATCTATCATGTATTCAGTATAAAGGTATATTGATATAGCTGGTAAAAATAGTTTTTAGTACCTTCCTTTGTTTTTTCACATCCATTTTTAAAAGACTTCATTTACTTCTTGCAGTCACAGGAAAGCTTAGTGGCAGAAATTACTCTTAAAGCCTTGTTTAGAAAGCTAGGTCAGTATTAGCCATTTTATCTCAAAGGCTTCTTTTATTCCCCTATCAACTTTTAGGGTTAAGCCTCTAGTTTCCAAGAGAATAAAGTTTCTATTCAGTTGAAGTGACAGCCCAATATGAAGCAAACTCAGCTTAATTATTAAATATTTTCCTTCCATTAATGTTTAAACCATTATGGCACATAATACATATGAAAGTTACCATCTGAACCATTTAGGTGTCTATTTCAGTGACATTAAGTACATCCACACTGTTAAACTACCATAATCAATGCACAGAAGTCTTCATCTTCCCTTCATTTGTAATAGGGAGTTCATTACCACAGAAATTGAATAGTAGCTTGGCATTCCCCCTCCTGCCCTGTTTTAAGCCACACAAAGGATTTCTCTCACTAGGCTGTGGACCTCCGCAGTCACCTCCTCACCTGGGGCTTTAACATGTTGGCTAATGGCACAAAGAACCTTATGAACAGAGTGAAACATTACGTAAGCGGATTCCTCAAGAGAAATTGCTCTCATTTCCATGATAACCCAGCTTCTGGAGGTTTTGACCTTTCAGGCTGGAATGTAGTTGCCAGTTTTAGGTTAACATCTCCTCCTTCCTCTCACTTCTTGCTTTCTACTTCCTCCCTACTCTGAAGCCACGACCCCTACCAGAGTATGCACCCACTACCTACCCAAAGGCTTAATCATTGGTCCAGAATTTTCAAACTTCTACAGAATAGCCTTCTAACTGCTGACACCTTAAAATAACTTATCATGTCCCAGGAATTCCATACCCACTCCATGCTGGGCACTTCCAGAAGAAGGGACGTTCCATTGTCCTATGAACTCGCTCTGATACAACCAGCACATCTCTTTTGTCATTGTCCTGTCCTGCCACTCAACAGGATTGATGCTGCTATATAGCCTTCTCTCTCAGGTGTGGACTCCAAGGGTTTTCGCTACTGTGTCAAACTCAGTGAACAAATAACTTGAAAGCCTAGTGGACCTCGGAGTTTCAGGAAGTGACAGCTATCCTTACTTTAGAGTTGTTAGAGTACAAGCATTGGGTTTAAGGTCCTCCAGAAATGTAAGTGAGGGAGACAGAGACAGATAGATAATTTAGTTGATAACTAACCTTAGCAATCACAGAACTCAAAACTGAAGAAACAAATAATGATAATAATGTTGATACCTTGTATTTGAACAGTCCAGTACTTTTTCATAGCATTTCATTTGTGTGTTTTTTCTTAATTGATTAAGATGCTACATATATATCCTTATCCCCTTATTGTCCCCTCACCCCCACTCATGCCCTCACTCCCCTGGTGTCTGTGTCCATTGGTTAGGCTTATATGCATGCATATAAATCCTTTGGCTGATCTCTCCCCCTTACTCCCAACCTCCCTACCTCCCCTCTGAGGTTTGATAGTCTGATTGATGCTTCTCTGTCTCTGGATCTGTTTTTGTTCATCAGTTTATGTTCATTATATTCCACAAATGAGTGAGATCACGTATTTATATCTTTCTCTGACTGGCTCATTTCGCTTAGCATAATGCTCTCCAGTTCCATCCATGCTGTTGCAAATGGTAAGATTTCCTTCCTTTTTACTGCAGCATAGTATTCCATTGTGTAGATGTACCACAGTTTTTTAATCCACTCATCTGCTGATGGCCCTTAGGCTGTTTCCAAATCTGAGCTATGGTAAATTGTGCTGCTATGAACATAGGGGTGCATATATCCTTTCTGATTGGTGTTTCTAGTTTCTTGGGATATATTCCTAGAAGTGGGATCACTGGGTCAAATGGGAGTCCCATTTTTAGTTTTTTTGAGGAACCTCCATACTGTTCTCCACAGTGGCTGCACCAGTCTGCATTCCCACCAGCAGTGCACCATGGAGTCAAGACAGCCTCTTCAATAAACGGTGTTGGAACAATCGGACAGATACATGCAAAAAATGAAACTAGACCACCAACTTACACCATACACAAAAATTAACTCCAAATGGATACAGGACTTAAATATATAATGGGAAACCATAAAAAAATATTAGAGAAATCCACAGGCAGCAAAATCTCAGACATATGCCGAAGCAATATCTTCACTGATACAGCTCCTAGGGCAATGGAAGCTAAAGAGAAAATAAACAAATGGGACTACATCAAAATAAAAGGCTTCTGTACAGCAGAAGAAACCATCAACAACACAACAAGAAAGCCCACTGCATGGCAGAACATACACTGAGTGGCCAGATTATTATGATTGCTGAACGTATAATAATCTGGCCACTCAGTGTGTGTGTGTGTGTGTGTGTGTGTGTGTATTAGAGGCCCCATGCATGAATTCATGCATGAGTGGAGCCCGGCCAGCCTGGCCAGGGGGAGGGGACATGGGCAGTTGGCTGGCCTGCCTGCTGGTCGAACTCCTGGTTGAGGGGACAATTTGCATATTAGCCTTTTATTATATAGGATATATACTGAATGGCCAGATTATTATGCGTTCAGAGATCATCATCATCTGGCCACTCAGTGTATTTGCTAATGTTACCACCAATAAGGATTTAATCTCCAACATTTACATGGAACTCATACATCTTAACAAAAGGAAGATAACCCAATCAAAAAATGGGCAATGCATCTAAATAGATACTTTTCGAAAGAGGACATAAGGCCAAGAGACATATGAAAACATACTCAAAGTCACTAATCATCCAAGAGATGCAAATCAAAATGACAATGTGGTACCATCTCACACCTGTCAGAATGTCTATCATCAACAAATCAACAAATGACAAGTGCTGGCGAGGATGCGGAGAAAAAGGAACCCTCGTGCACTGCTGGTGGGAATGCAGACTGGAGCAGTCATTTTGTTTTTTTTGCTTTGTGTTTGAATTTAATGCAGCCAGAAGAAAATAATTCTAGATGGGATCACAGAAAATGTTAGTGTAAATTATACTTAAAGGTAATGAACACTTTGATCCTGAAAGCTGTGGAACTGAGTCCCTTTCACTTAAAAGCCCGCCTATGTTAGATTTTTCAAATAAACAGAACAATTACCGAACTCCTAGTACATTTCATTTCATTCCCATAGCTCGCAGGTAATTTGTCAGGCTCAAATTATACACAGTAAACGTCAGGCTGAGATTTAATTTTGTGTATTTGCCAAAGTACCTCATGGCCTAGTTTCCACTGCCATATGCAACAGATAAATGTCTCTGGAAAAGCATCAGGCTTCAGAGACGATGGGGAAAAAAATCACTACTGGCTCACACTTGCTGCCCATCAGCGTTGATAAAAATAGCACAGACTTGGGTGAAGTTGCTAATCTCCATCATTTGGGCACCCACCAAAAACGTCATGAGTATCTGTGACTTTTCCCAATCTATAGATTTAAAAATAAATATTTTTCTCTTGGCATAAATGTTAGAAAGACCATGCTAAGAATCTGATGGCTCCTTCCACTCTCCCTCCCACTGCACATCCTCATCTTGTCTACACCATCACGATCACAGGAGCCACGTCTGAGATAACTCCATCCAGCAGAGGGTCAGGGCTGCATCTGCCCAGTCACCAGGATGCACAAGGCAAAGGCACTCGGTTAAAACTCCTTGACCATCTTGACCTGTTCTGACGCACTGACTCTCTATCCTGCCCATTTCTAGTTCCAAGGGGCAGAGGTCCCAGCCAGAGACTCAGCACAGAGCACTTTCAGTGTGAGGCAAATTACCAGTGATTTCACTGCATGCCTCTGACTCAACCCCTTGTTGTGGGATGATGTACACTCTTGTCCAGGAGAGAGACACATGAAAATACATTTCCATTTATCACATTTGGAAAATAAGTCTTCTGGTTATAGCAGCTCCTCGTTCTAGCCTGTTTTCCCTTGTTCACCCAGGCTGCAGCCAGTGCCAGCCAGAATAGGAAGAAAGAATGCTTAAGGGAATCTTTTCTTAGCTACATTAATCCCAAACGTTCTTTGCCAAAGAAGCGTTTTGTTGGTCACGTACATTTTAGAAGTGGTCCATATTCTATCTTTGAGGGCCAAGATGTTCATTAGAAAATTAGGAGTCCAGTGAGGATCGGCAGTTAAAAATTTTGTTTAAGCTACTTAACCATAAGCCAGGATTTCCAAATGTATGTCCATGGCACCCGTTTTCTTATAATCTCCGTAAAGATCAGAGTCAGAAATGCTAACATAGGAAATGTTTTCAGAGTTCAGGTTCCCTAGGGAAATGAGTCTTCCCTCTTTTTCTTTTTCCCTTCAGCATCTTGCACATGGTGAATTCTAAGCTTTAAGGTAATACTACTGATTATAGCTGTTGTAGAAAAGCTATGTGTGTGGAACTGATATAAAAATTAGTGTTAAATTGGCATTCATTAGAAGGTCTTGTGTGAGTGGGGAAAAGAGAAAGTCATTTGTGTAGAAAAAAAATAGGATGGGACTGTACAACTCAAGCACCCGCTCTGTTAGCTGTTAGCTGTGCACGACTTGAGAAGAGAGGCTGAGAATAACATCCAGGAACGTGCACATATGCAGGCCTGTGCTCCCAGCCCTTGAAGTATGTAAAAGGTTGTAGGTAACAATTTGGTAGCACTCACAAACGGGAGCGCTAAATGTGATATGAGATGGGCCATAAAAGCAAGAGCTCCATACTCCACTTTATTTCTTTATTTAAGGTGCATTTATTGGAACCTTGCTATTTACAAGACACCGTAGGAGATAAACATGTGTGAGGCATAGTCCTTATCAGGTACATGGAGACTAGTCAGGGAATTAAGACATGAACGTAAATCAGTTTAATACGGTGTATAAGATGGCGAGGTGCCAGAGGCTAAGCAATAATGGGTGTGAACTAAATGAATGCTGCTTCACTTTTGCTCTCTAAATCTTCGATAAGAATCTATCTTCTGACCAACCCTAACCATAAATATAGAGGAAGGAAAATTCTGGGAAATCCAGGTCAGCCTGAACCGGTTGACACAGGATAAAGCCATCCCACCACCGCTTTCCACTCTCCCTTTCTCGGTGGGCCCCCACACAGAGTGTCATGGCAACAAGGATGGGCTCCACAGCCCGACGTTCCACTCATGAAGCCAGACTCTGGCCATGATCAGCCATTAGGGAAATGCACGTCAGAACTGTAAGATACTGCTTTGCACCCACCGGGATGACCAGCATAAAAAGCTAGACCGTAACTGGTGTGGTAAGGGTTAGGAGAAATCGGCACCCTCACACACGGCAGGGGGCAACGTAAAATGGTGCAGCAGCTTTGGAAAACAGTTTGGCAGTTCTTCAAAGGTAGCGGGGGAGCACGGAGAGGGACTATTAACGAGTAAGGCTTTCTTCCTGTGACAAAACGTTGTAAAATTAAATGCGATGGTTACACAACGCCGAACATACCCCAAACCATCGCATCGTGCAGATTAAATGGATGATCTACAGAGCATGTGAATGATATCTCAAAGCGGTTAAAATACTGTCAATTATTTTTACCTACTTAATAGCCTCCAGAAGAACTCATATGATTTACATTGTCATTGCTTTGTTTGTAATTTCTCTATGTAACTCGAGAAAGGGTTTGGGGAAAGATGGCGTAACTATTTACTTGAAACCTTTCATTCTGGGTGATGTATGATCATTTATGCCTGAGCTTAATGGTTATCTTTTCCCAACGATGGGACTGCACAGCTCAAGTGCCTACTGTGTTAGCTGACAGCTGTGCACGCCTTGAGAAGAGGGGCTGAGAATAAGGTGAAATTCCAGGGCATGATCACACATCCAGGTCCATGCTCTCAGCCCTTGAAAGATGTGTCAGGTTGTAGATAACAATGGTAGCACTCATAAACAGAGAGGGAGCAGAGGCATGAAAAATGCCCACCGGAACAGTTGTGCAAATATGGTAACAACAGACCCAGATGGTGGGTGAGTGGCTGGGGAAACAGCTGGGCAGAGGAAACGGAAAGGCTGGGGATTGGGCGCTGGGGGCGCCGGAAGATGGGAGTCAGTCAGGGTGTTACAAAGAATTGGAACCAGGTGAACACTTGGGAACCAGCACATTCCAGTGGGATAGATTTCTTCCTTATCTACTACGATGGCTTTTTCAGGTAGAGTAGAACTATGTATGTTTGAAGAGAGTTGGCTACCTGCATTAATCATTAATACAACACAGTACTGTCATCCTATTGAATGCATTTATTCTTAGGTTATTTCTTTATTCAAAGCATTATTGTGAACCATAGAAAAGAAACCCCTAAAAGATTCCCCCGACAGCATTGTCACAAAACAATGGGCCTAGAAGGGAGCCAAGTAATTCAAATGGGTTGAACAGACATGTCCCTAAAGCAATCCAGAATATATCTGTTTATTTTCAAAATGGTTAAAGAAAAATAGCTGGCAGCTTTCCTCAGTGGCCTGTGATACTCTCTAATAACACTCACTTCCTTTTGTTTAACTAAAAGATAAAAATAAAGAGAGCTGAAACTCTAACATGCCAATCAGTAAACGTTACTTACCATAAACTTGGCTTATCTTATATGAACAACAATAAAAAATAACGTGGGAGCCGTAAACTGCCGTCATCTGGTCACAGTCTGCTGTTATTCTGAACACGGGTAGATCGAGGTTGTGGTTTCTCAAAGGGACTTAAGTATTTTGGGCAAAATTTCCAGGACACTGTGTTCTACTGGACATCAACAATTTCTGCCGTATCAATGATATTGTCCTTTAAAGATTAAAGGCCACTTTGGAAGGGTCTGAACGTTTCAGAGTACAGTACAGGCACAAAATGAACTTGACCTTTGTTCGAGACTTTTTCCTTCTATTCTGAAAGAGCAGTAGACAGATGGAAGTACGTATTCCTGAAGTTCCTGCCTCACTCTTTTAGGTTGTAAAGGCATTTCTGCTGATAAGATTTAGGATTTAAGATTCTGTGATTTAGGACTGAGAAACTCCTGATACCTTTGGGAGAAAACTACATATTACATTTAAGAGGCTGAGAAAATCTGATTAGCAGCCAGTCCTCAGCTAACAGACATCTCTGGGCCCTCGCACTGCACTACTTTGGAGATTCAAACATGCAAAAAGTAGTCTCAAGAGTTCTCTAGTGTAGAAGCAGGCCAGAGCGGAAATAAGTCTTCCAGGGGCTTGTGAACAAGTCAGAGGTGACATGTAGGTGACTGTTTCTACATATATGTATTTCTTTGGTAGATTTTGGTTTTCTGTGGGATAAGAGCAGAGAAGCTAGAAAATGCTGAGTGAAATTAATAAATCCCTTTATTAACTTGGTGCCTCTGTCTGCAGGATACAAATTAATGTAATGGTGGGTCTTTATGATCTTCTTAGAATATTCCATGGTACCCATTCCTAAAAAATGTTGCCAGGCTGGGCCCTTCTCTCTCATGGAACTCTTCATTTCTGCCACTTCTGTTCAACAAGGTGAAGCTCATGGGGTTTCTAGGACCTTGCTTGAAATCATACTGTGTTTGCCATTGCCCTGAGAAGAACGTCATTAGGAATGTGGGGCATGTTTTGTTGGATTATATTTATAATACTTTTCTTTTTTTAATATATTTTATTGAGTTTTTACAGAGAGGAAGGGAGAGGGATAGAGAGAAACATCGATGAGAGAGAAACATTGATTAGCTGCCTCCTGTACACTCTTATTGGGAATGTGCCCGCAACCAAGGTACATGCCCTTGA
Source organism: Lasiurus cinereus (assembly GCA_011751065.1). NCBI lineage: Eukaryota > Metazoa > Chordata > Mammalia > Chiroptera > Vespertilionidae > Lasiurus > Lasiurus cinereus. The sequence goes on along the minus strand of JAAGEH010000137.1, from coordinate 4,489,645 downwards.
CCAGAATCGAACCTGGGACCCTTCAGTCCACAGGCCAATGCTCTATCTACTGAACCGTACCGGTTAGGGCTATAATACTTTTCTTAATGTCCTCAGATGATTGAGCATATTTAATTTTTAAAAAATAATGTTATGAAGCAAAGATAAGTTTTTGTGAGGCTATTAACTTGAATATAAATTCATCTTATAGAGGAAAATGTAAATTTTCCCAATTTTAATTAAGGGAAGAATTATAATAAGAACCAGCTGTTGTACAGACTGCCGGTGAGCTTACCTAATCTCATTCTCTCCCCTTTCCATAGCTATTTCTGTGTTCTGGGTAAATGTCTCTGCCCATTTCTCTCAGAATATAATTCGGCATTTTCCAAAGATGACCTTGTTTCCTCAACACCGTCTTATACCCCAGAGCTTTTTAGTCTCCATTTTTACTTGTTAGAATTATAAAAAATATGAGGGGAAGGTTTATAAGTTCCACATTTCCAAGTTCTCTCTTGGGAAGTTTAAGATGTCTCTAGAACAAGCCTATCTCAACATTTCATCAACCACATGGGAAGCCGGAAAAGAATGTTTATGAGCAAATGCTTTGGGGACAGAGAATTTCCTTTCTACTAGTTTCTAGCTAACATCCCCAGGATTTCATTTCCTCATTTATAACATTGGAATATTAATAGCGCTGGCCTCTTCAGGGTGGGGGTAAGCATTACATAAGATAATGCATATGAAGAGCTTAGGCCAGTGCCAAGCTTGGAGAAAGATCTTAATGAATGTTAGTAAAGATGATAACGAATTTGGAGGCTTGTAAAGTATTACAGCACAACCATGTAGTATTTCCAGATAAGAAATCAGATCATGTAATCTGCCAAGGTTATTTGAATTTGTTACTGTGGAGGAGAAAATTATTTCTTTGTCGCTTACTGGCTGCATGTATTTTTACTCAGTTGGAGTGTGTGTACATGCACTTGCAAGTGTGCACATATGAGTGCAAATTCTGTTGTGTTTTATGTCTCTGCCTTGATGTTCAAGAGTTTTGCTATAGCCCTTTCTAAAAAATCCAACACAGCTATTAATGTTGTAAAGTGCACACAGTAGACCTCCTAAAAATATCTAATGTTTTTATTTGATAAAAAAATCAATACCTCATGCAAAATTTTATTAGTAGATATTGCGACCTTATGAAGATTTACAAGATGTTTATTTTTTAAAGAAAAAAGAATTGAATTAAGAAATAAGGCCTTAACAACTACCTAGACCTGTTATTTTTGAGGGTCCTGTTACTTTGAAAATGGCTCTTAGATTGGCTCGTTTTGAGTTTTTAAAATGCTTACCTCACTTAACGCATTACCCTTTTGTTTTTATGTTACAGGGAAAAAGTTACCCATTTCGCGGTGCCTTCCCTCCAGTCTGGAACCCCATTGCATATCTGGATTACAACAATCTGTGGCGGACAATGGATAACATGGGAAAGGAGGTAAACTGTGTGTACAGCTAGCAGATGACCAGTTTCTAAAACAACAATAGCAGCTCTTTAATGTCCTCCCACAGCACAGGGAACATTGCTCTGGATAATGATACATATCATTTCCAATACACCCAACAGCTCTGCAAAGTTGGTAGTATTTCCACTTTATAAATGAGGGAAATTAGTTCCAAGGAGTTACGTAATTTCCTCAAGACCACACAGCAAAGGAACCAGTATTCAAACCCACATCCATCTAATACTAATGTGCTTTCTGCTTTATGTAACTAAGAACCTAGTGATTGATTCACCAGGTATCTTACTTATAGTTATCTTACCCATATGTGATGCCACTTCAATAGTAAAGAAGAGAAATATTTGTTTCCCTAAAGTTTTTTGTCTTAGTCTCAGGCTTAACATCACTCTGTCAACTTAAATTGGGGACTTAAAAATGGGTGTTAACTTTAAATAATAATTATCATCAAAATTTATTAATTTTATGTATGTATTATATATTAACACATTACATATTTATACATGCATATATATATATGCTGCTATTGTTGTTGTTGTTTTTGTTATCATTATTATTATTGCAATAGCATTGGGGCATAGAGTCCAAAGGGGTATCCATCCCAAACTTACCAGTTTTCAGAGGTTTTTTCTTAGGACATCTTGGCAGAGCAGTGGGCAGTAACCATCACACCTGCATATGAGCCCTTCTTTCCCTGTAGATTCCAGCTGATGCACCATGGAATGCCCCACATGCCGAAGAATGGGACAGAATTACGATGAAAGAACTCATTGATAAAATCTGCTGGACACAGTAATCTTGATTATTTAAAATTTACTTTTATATTCTATTCTGATTCTATCTTATCTTGAACTGCAGCATTTTTCTTTAAAAGTTACTGGGAAAGAGTTCAGAGGAAAGCTAATGATTCTCCAGTCAGTAGCAACATTGAGGGTACTTAGAGATTTCAGAGCAGGTTTAAACATAAATGAACCTAAAACGTAAGTAGAAAGTAGGTGAATCATAGAACTGTTTTAAATATAAAGGTTCTGTGATTTGCAATAAAACAAGTACTAATGTTTTCAGATTATATAGCAGTCAGCTACAGAAGCAATTTGGAAAGATATTAAAGTAATTTCATGTAGTAGATATAAAAATGTGAAACTAGAGGGACACCAGTATAGTTCACAAAAATATAAACTACATAATTTTTTTAATGAAAATCTGTGTTATTATCTGAGTTACAGATTATTCAGTCACCATGTGGGGCTGCTATGTGATGGCGCTGTACCAGGCATTGAGGAAGGGTGGTGAATTTGTCAAACAAGGCCCCTACCCTCTTTTAGCAGGAGACTGGCAGTATGGAAAAAGTTACATAGTGCTAGGAGAGTGTAACAGTGAACTTGAAATGACAGGGAATAAAGGCGGTATTCTGTTTAAAGATTGCAGTGACTGTGCAGGGAGACAGGAAGGATATATGATATAGAAGGATGGTACCTTCCAGCTGTAAACCACATTTTATGGGGGTATACAAGAAGGTGGTATTCTGTGGGGGGTGGTATCTTCCAGAAATGAGCCACAGTGCTTGAAGAAGGCACGAAAGGGTGGTGTAGAGGGGTGATATCTTCCAAGAATAAATCAGTGGACTAAGGGAGACATGAAAGATGGATGGTGGTGGTTGCTGGTATCTTCCAGGAATGAACCACAGTATTTGGGGTATGGTGGGGGAAACATGGATGGTGTAAGGGGATGGTATTCTCCAAGAATTATATACTGTGTATGGTACAGACCTGAAAGGAGGCATGGTATATTCTAGGAATGAGCCACAATGAAAGGTGGGAGTTATGAAAGGTAGATGGTTTGGAGAAGTTATTTTCCAGGTAAAGAGAATAGCAAACAGCTTTTATAAAGGCTGTGCAACCCTTTGGTGCATAGGACAATGCCCAACCAACTGAGCCACACTGACCAGGGCACATGCCTCGGTTTCAGGAAGCAGCTGATGCCATCGTCCACTCTCACATAAAAGTTCCTCTCTCCCTCCCTCTCCCTTCCCACCCCCTCTCTCTCTCTCAAAAAAAAAATCCATTATCTATAATTTAGAGAGGCGTAAAGAGGGAATATAAGAGAACCATTTAGGGATAACCATGAGCAGCCACCATGGTAACCCAGGTGATAGACATTGGTAGTCTGGACCAAGGTGGAGACTGTGGAGGTGGAGAGTAGAGGATGATTATTCAAATATGTGAGAACACATATCCTTAATTATCCTTGAGAAGCATATTGATCCTTTAGATTCCACTGGGATTAGCATATTTAGAGTTAATCCATAATTCCTAAAAACAAGGGGAAAGTTTATTTTTCGGAAGAGTTAAAATATGCATTCCTTCATATATAAATTCATGAGTGTTTTTTATAGCCATAGAAATGTTTTGTAACCATACTAGTGTTTTAAAACCATGATATCCTATGAAGTATATCTGTATTAACCTCTAATGTCTGCTCTTGTTCTGTGACCAGGACAGCTAGGCGGTTTGCATCTCTCTTTGTGAACATCAATGTGACCTCTGAGCCTCACGAGGTGTCTGCCTTGTGGTTCCTGTGGTATGTGAAGCAGTGTGGTGGCACTACTCGGATATTCTCGGTTACCAATGGGGGCCAGGTATGTAGTGTCCTTTTGCAAATATAACTTAATTTGAGAGTCTTGCCCTCACCCAGATCAATCTATAATAATCCTATCTAATAAAAGAGTAATATGCAAATTGACTATACCTCTGCTACACCCACCAGCCATGCCCACCAGCCAATCAGAGCGAGTATACAAATTAACCCAAACAAGATGGTACAGCCACAGAGAGAGCAGGAGGGAGGCTTGGGTTGCCCCTGGCTATGGAGGAAGCTAAGCTTTCTGTACACCCGGCAGGCAGGCCTCAACTTAAGTCAACAAAGTTTCAGTGGCTGTGAGAGCAGAAGGCTTGGCTCCACTCCAGGATATAAAGTTTCAATTGTAGAAGATAAATAAATCCCAGATACCAGGACCTCCGCCTGGGTCGCCAGGGGGCGTGGCTGGCCTGAAAACCACCACAGGCCCCTCGCCCAGGCTGCCCCATGCCCTAAGGGAATACCCACCCTGATCCAGGGCACCCTTCAGGGCAAACCAGCTGGCCCCCATCCATGCACCAGGCCTCTATCCTATCTAATATTAGAGTAATATGCAGATTGACCATCTCTCCAACACACAAGATGGCTGCCCCCATGTGGTCACAAGATCCTGACCCCATGTGGACACAAGATGGCCACCACAAGATGGCCAGCAGGGTAGGGCAGTTGGCAGGGACCAGGCCTGCAAGGGAGGGCAGTTGTGGGTGATCAGGCCAACAGGGGAGGGCAGTTGGGAGGGACCAGGCCTGCAAGGGAGGGTAGTTGAGGGTGATCAAGCCTGCAGGGAAGGGCAGTTAGGGATGACTAGGCTGGCAGAGGAGGGAAGTTGGGGGTGACCAGGCCTGCAAGGAAGGGCACTTAACTATCATAGAATGGAAGTGATTGTTCTTTCTTCTAGTTTCCATACAGATTTATGGCCACTCTTTCAATAGTAAATTCTATATTTTAGATTCTAAAATTTTACTGCCAACTAGAATTTGCCTGGCTCCATACCATTTTCATTATGCACTCCTCTAGCTGATTGGCTGGACTCTCAGCAAACTAGTAGTGAGGCCAGAATCCTATTCCCCAGTTTTTCAGCCTCTGAGATTGTTTCAAGGTTCTCCCTTATCCAAAGAAAATGGGTCTCTCCTTCCTAGGAATGTTGTGCCTCAATAGAATAAGTTTAAATTAAGAACTGTTACTTCTAACTTTGCTCTGTTCCATAGTGCAAAGTTTAGAGTCTCTGCTAAGTGCAGTATTCTTCTCCTAAGGAAATATCCAGAAGCCCCTAGTTGTTCTTGTGGCCCCAACAGTTATTGTTCATTTGACCCTTAGCTTTAGCAAATGCTAGACAGTTGCATTTTTGTGTGTGTGTGTATCTTTACTTATGGGCAGAAATAACACATTACTCCTATAAACCTATATTTTACTTTCTGGGATATCTTAATTCATTCAGAGGAGCCACAAAACTGCTAGCCAAATGCTATACAACCTTTTGGAAAGCACAGTTCATATTATGATTCTCAAATATCATCATATATGTTTACAGTATAAAGAACTTAGGTTTATTATTTAATCATTTAATTCAACCAATACTAGACATGGAGAGATAGGCAATGAACAAGCTGAAAATAATCTATGGTCTTTTTATTTTCACAATACTTAAATTCAAATTAAGTCTTAGAAAACAGAGGTCAAATTATAAATTAAATGGTCCCGGTTTCTTGAGGAAAGACTGATCAGGAATTCAGATCTGTACTACTATGGGCATATTTTTATAAAGAATGGTGGTGTAATTAAAACAATAGCTAGTTATAAAAACATAAAAATCACTGGCTGCTCATGCGAAGGTTTGTAGAGGAGCATGATTGAGGTATCTAACTGTCAAATGTTGGGCCAAGCCTCAGTCTACCTACATGTATTCCTACCTACGTGTACACTTAGAGAATCTTCTAAGTCAAGTCCCCTGCTTCTTACAAAATGCATGGTATTAAGGACCTTCCTTAAGTTGGCACCATTTCCATGGTCAGTATAGCAGGTTGCAGTGAGGCAGAGCACTTAGAGGGCTGGCTGCTCAAGGGAATTTTTTAGCAATGTCTGGAGGAACAGACAGGTGCTTCGCTTTCACCTTGCTGGCCCTGCATGGAAACTTGCAGACATTTTTGCAAAAAGTTACTCAATATCTGAGATTTAGATGCTTAGAACGTCATTGCGTGATGACCAGATGATTTACAAGGGCACTCTGAGCCTGTTCTCTTGGCGAACACTTTAATCTGCCGGCACAACCCTTGGCTAGAGCTTTGAGAAACCAAAGGGAGTTAGAAACGGTATCCCCGTTTCAATAAACCTAGAAAAAAATAGCATTTTTTTAAAATAAATCATATCCCTTGGGAGAAGCATAGCACCTCCCAAGGTTCCCTCCATGCACTGCACTCCTGGGAATTGGAAGCCCCCAGACTTGCTGATATTTGCATTCAGTCAAGGGACCCCTGGTATAAGGGGACATTTCTTTTGATTCTGTGACTTTATAAACTAGGACCTGCTTTTCATTGCCAGAAACTGCAGAGCATGAAAGATAGAGGTCTCTTGCTAGACTTTGCCTCTGACCTAATGAATTCTTCAACCTTTAAGTGTACAGAGGGTGAAGGTATGACTTGTGGCTTACTGGCAGTTTTCTAATCAGTAGCAAACAGGCTATTCCTTCCTTGGGCTTTTCTAACGCTTCCTGCCTGCCTGCTCCTATAGGAACGGAAGTTTGTAGGTGGCTCTGGTCAAGTGAGCGAACTGATAATGGAGCGTCTCGGGAACAGAGTGAAGCTGAATCATCCTGTCACCTGTGTTGACCAGTCAGGTGACAACATCATCATACAGACGTTGAATCGTGAAGTGTTTCAGGTAATGCAGTCTAGTCAAAAGGAGCATATATTAAATAGGCCTTATGTCTTCCATAACTTCTAACCGAATATAATCCCAGCAGTGGCATAATTAAAGCTGGCTTGTTTCCTACTCAGCCTCTTTCAAATGACCAGCCTTGGTTGACCTGTCTTGTTGTTTTTTCTCTTATAGTGACCTCATTTTGTATGCTGTTACTGCTCAGTATCATTCAAAATGATCAATGTTTCACGCTCTCTGCAAATATTGTGACTTACATTTGAGTGGCATTTTGTGTTTGTGTCTTTTAGTGCAAATATGTAATTATTGCCATCCCGCCCACTCTGACGACCAAGATTCACTTTATTCCAGAGCTGCCAAGTGAGAGAAACCAGTTAGTGCAACGTCTTCCAATGGGAGCTATTATCAAGTGTATGATGTATTACAAGGAAGCCTTTTGGAAGAAGAAGGGTAGGCTGCATTTATTCATGTTTAAATTGTACTAAGTGAAGAAACTGTATTTTTTCAAGGAGCATTATACTAAACACTGAAGAGAAAAAAAAGCTAAGTGATTTCCAACTGATAGAGAAAGGAGCAGAAATCCCAGTTTGTGCATTTCCTCATAACACAAAATGACCCCAAGAACTCTTGCTGGCAGTGAAAGAGAAGGAAGAGATCCCTCTAGTTGCATGGCCACCATTACTCTAGCTCCTGGCATATGTCCTCCCACTTATTCTTCATGAGCAGAGTGAGACAAAGGGCCATCATGGACAAAGCACTTCTTTGAAATCTCCCTTTCCTGGGTTTCCCTTGCTTACTAGCTATGTGGCCTGTGGTGTGACACGTCACCTCTCTTAGCATCAGTCTCTTCGTGTAAAATGGTAACAATAAGACCTACTGTCAGGTTATTGTGAAGATTAAATGAGGCAGGTTCTGGGCAGATATGGTGGCTATTGTTGATAAGCCTTCTGCTCATGCGCAGAGGATTCCTTCCTGCCACTTCTTCCATGAGTACATTGGGGTGATTCACTCAAACACCCCCCACCCCGCCTTTCCCTATGTATTCCAGGGTTCCAAGATCATCTTCCAATTTTAGTCATGCATTTATGTAAAGGCCATCAAGATACATCATTTTCTATGTGTCTGGTGAACAGACATCTTGTATAATCCAGTGTGTGTGTGTTTGACAGGAAATAGATTATAGGGTTAGGGCAAAGACCAATAGTTTAAGCTTTGCCTTTCCCTTAGCAAAAGAGTTTACACACACACACACACACACACACACACACACACACACACACATTTCCCCTTGAATCTCTGATGTGATGAGTCTCAATGGACTTGCTTTTCTTTTGGTTAAGGCTACTGTGGTTGTATGATCATTGAAGATGAAGAGGCTCCGATTACAATAACTCTGGATGACACCAAGCCAGATGGGTCACTGCCTGCTATCATGGGGTAAGTTAGAGCTGGGTGTTCCGCATTTTCCAAACGGTGTTGGTGTATTGTGGACATTGGCAAAGTATATGGTTTTCGAATTGAGCTCAAGCAATGATAAATAACCCTACAGAAATACATCATGTTTCCATGTATTAAAATGTTCGAGTAATATTTTGTACTTAGCACAAGAACAGTGGGACGCTTTACCCAAATCAACACCATTTGAATTTGTGCCCAGATATTTTTTCCTCCATAAAACTTATTGGTGGCAGTGAAAGACATAACAAAAATAGGTGGTATGGTCAACAGCCCTACCTAGAGATAGAATGTCCACAACCATTCTGGGATGAGAACTGTTTTATTCTGCAAAATCTTCTGAGGTTAGAGTGTCTGGGATTTCTCCATTGCAAGCATTGCTACATAGAAACTGTTAATATCTCATTGTTTCCCTGGGCTATAAAATGGGTATCTAATTAGGAAGTGCAGTTTGAAGCAGAGCCAGGCCTCAAGCAGATGGCAATTTTCCTAGCAGGTCACTCCATGGCTGTCCTTCACAGGATGGTCCAGCGAGAAGTTGTGTGTCTGGAAGAGGAGAGCACTCCTCCTCTCCTCCCCATCCCATACACAGCTATTCTGCCCTTTGAAGACTAGGGGTCCAGAGAGGGCAGGGCATTGCCATGGACTGCTAAGGAGTGCCACAGTCTCCCCATTGTCATGTCTTTTAGCCTCTTCAAAGCTATACAAAGAAGGCTGTTTATTTCACCGTAGGACAACAGGAGAAAACAGCTCCTCTAGCAGTCAAGTGATGTTTAGGGACCAATGATTTCCCCTTTACCACTGGGAGAGCTGAGCTCATGCGTATGGCATCTTTGAAGGGAAATTACAAAAACAAAAGGAGCCAGACCCGTGATCCGAGGAACTTAGAAAACAGGCTGGGCGACCAGGCTGCCAACCAAACGTTCTGTGGCTCTGTGGCTGTAAAATAGAAGAAACAGCATCAGCCTCTCTCGGAGCGGCAGATGCTCACAACGTAATAACCACAGCAACAAGACATCTCCAGATTGTGCAGTTTGGCATCACCTTCCCTATGCCAAGGGAAAGCAGGAGGCAGGCAGAGAGATTTTAGGAGACTCAATCAAGATTAGTCCACGTGGGCATGGAAGAACAGTGGTCGTCTTCTTGCCCTGGGGGTTAGACATCATAGCATCTGCCCTGCTGGGCTTTCTTCAGCTTTATTAACAAGGACATGTGTAGCAGAAGCTGACAATCCCCAGATGGTATTGAGGTTATTTAGGCAGTTTCTAAAGTGTTTTATCTGGACTACTGTCTCCACCCTGTTCTTGCCTTGAAACTAGATTGCCTCCACCCTGCTCTTCGCTCTGGATCAAGGAAAGATACTTGAAGATAGGAATATTCATCGCCCAGTATTGTGTTTGTGATTGTTAGTGCCTTTTGGAAACTAGAAAGGAACTTCTACTTTAGAACTGTGTAATGTTCCCAACCCAAAGCCAATGTGTTTGATTTCCTCAATAAAGCACCAAAGAAATGTAAAGGATAGCTGTCCATAGAGAAGTAAATCAAAGAGGTTCTTTCATTCTCAATCTGAGATTCAACAGAAATAATCAGCACCAACTGCCCTTTAAAAAAGAAACTGTATAAAGCACCCAAGATCTAAACAGTTTTTTTTTTTCAGCTAAATGATTTATTTTTTCATCAGACATTGGTGATTTCACTGACATAATTACATAAGTCTAAAATTATAGATTCTTGCATAGGCTTAAAATTTAAAACCATTACTAGCAGGACAGAACATAAAGGGTTAAGTCAAGCTAAATTATGATTATATCCCATAAAGTACAATAGTTCACATTTCTTAAACAGTCTACAACTTCATCTAAAATACAGTTCTCTGGATTAACACAAATATGTTTTGTATCTTTGCTTCCCAGAATGATCTCAAATAATAGCCCTAAATGATTTGCCAATCAAATGAGAAACAGTTTAACTTGGAAGTGAGGGAGAGGACGAAATATTGGTTTTTAGCCCTTGCATTTTCAGTCCTGAATTATTTGTCTTTTTGGCTAGAACAAAATACAATTTTTAAACCTTTTAAAATGGACATATACTATCATTGTCCCTTAACGCACTTGGATTTTTTAAAAAAATTATTTTCTAATAAGAGTATAACTAAGGATTTCTTGTCACAATTCAATTCTTTAAAATACACAGTACAATAAATAGACTCTGTTTGACTAAAGGGAAACAGATTATAACTGAATTTGACCAAGTTACTACATTTAGAGAATGTGCTAGGGGAGTTTCCCAGGAAGCCAACTCAGAGAAGGAGATTGGGGTGCAGGAGGTATGTTGGGAAGTGCCCTGTGGCTGTCTATCTGTGGGGAAGGGAAGGAATCTGGATCAAGCAGAGGGAGAGGTTGGTTTCCAGTGTTGATCCAGTGGAGGCCTAAGCCATCCCACCCTGAGCTCTGGAGATGGATGACCCTTCAGAGGCGTCCTGCACTGAGGCAAGGGGTGGGCCTTGGTACCACTGCCCTCCCCAGCTAGTCCGTCTGGGGAGAGGCAGGAGGCTGAGGCAGGCAGTTTCCTGCTGCGGAGCAGAAGCAGCTGTGAGCTGCAGGCAGTGGGTGCTTGGTCCTCAAGAGGAATCTGGGTGACCCACTCTGGCATCCAGTACAAAAACTTATATTTTTCCAGCTTTTATAAAGTATTTAACAGAAGGCAGTTGTCATTACCAGGATAATAATTTAATGCAACATTAATTTTTCTGTCATTTTATTTCCTACTGTATGCCAAAAACTGCAAAACTTTCAGGCTAAATATTGAATAGGATGCCACCTGTCATTCAGAAGCCCCACAGCTTAGCAGGGGTTGCGGATACAGAGGCAGACTGAAGACAGCATGGCATTTGTTCTAGGAGAGAGAAATATTAGGAGGATGTGGGCGGTTTCCTTAATTCTGAGTATATGGAGGCAAGAACACTTCAAAAACAAGAGACATCTCTTCAGATAAACCATTGGCGCCTAATCGTTCAAATGTAACCTCTCTTTCCAGCTTCATTCTTGCTCGAAAAGCTATCCACCTCACTAAACTTCAGAAAGACCAAAGGTAAGATTTTACTCCTCAAATATGTGCAGCAGGTTAGCTTTATATCGTGCTTTTTGCGCTAGCAATATAATAGCATTATGAAAAACAATAATTCACTAATATTCTCAAAATCCTAAGAAATCAACCTTCTGTATTTTGCTACAGCCCCTGACACAGTACTTTCCCATAAGCATATGTCAATTTTGTTTGCGTATTTGTCTTGATTTTTATAGTGGTTGAGAAGTCGGGGTTTTCCTGTAAGATGGATGGAGAAACATCATAAAGACGTTAGTTGCAAAGAAAGTTTTAGAGGCTCAGTCCCAGTCACCTTGCAAGACCATTATCCCTTTACTAAGGTTCTCTGACATGTACTTTTTCTGAAAAGCAAAACACATACATATGTGTTTCAACCTGTTTCAACTCACTCAATAGAGAAAGAATTGTGGGTCCAGTGATAGGGAATGATTTGGCAAAGGCACATCTAGCTTATCACAAAGCCAGGAATGGCATCTAGTGCATACTTTCTTTCATTATGCCATACTAAGCTTGACATTTTCTTTTGGATTTCCTGCTTCCCCTCTTTATTAATAGTAAAATAAATATCAGCCCGAGTGTAGACATTGGTTGTGATGCCAAATGGTATCTGAACTTCTCAAAAGTTTTTATACGACAAAACCTTTAGAAGTCTGAATATGTCATTGACTAGAGCAACAGTTCAAGAACCCACTGTATCAAAATCTTCCATAGAATGTTTGATGATGTGTATATGCCTGCACACACACACACATACACACACACACACACACACGAATATTACACAGCAATAAAAAAGAATGAAATCTTGTCATTTGTGACAACATGGATGAACCTAAAGGCTATTATGCTAAGTGGAAAAGTCACACAGAGAAAGACAAATACCATGTGGTTTCACTTACATGTGAAATCTGAAACAAAACCAAACAAACTCATTGGAACAGAGACCAAAGAGATGGCTGCCAGAGGGAAGGGTTACAGTGGGATGGGTAAAAAGGGGGAGGGGCATATAGTCACTAATTATTGTGATAAGTTTACATGATAATTACTAGAATTAGTGGGGTGATCACATTGTAAGGTATGAAAATGTCAAATCACTCCATTGTATACCTGAAACTAATAGAACCAATATAAGATTGTGTAACAACTGTACTTAAATTTTTAAAAATGTTGGAAAATATATTTTTCTGAGGATGACAGGTTATGATTCAGTAGGTTAGAGGTGGGGCCTGAGGATTTTTTTAACAAGCTTTTCAAGTGACTGTGATGAGCAGCCAAATTTAGAAACCAGTGGGTAAATTCATCTACAAAGTGATTTACACAGTGACCTCTTTTGGCCATCATTAAAATATGTTCTCTCATTTTTAGAGCCCAACTAAACAGTCAGTGTATTGCTCCAACATCCTTGTATTACATACTTTTTAAAAATTTTTAAATTTAAAGGAGCAAGGAATGGGGAAGATAATTTCCTGATAAATTTGTATGAACTTATTCTTGACTCAACTAATAATATGAAATACAATAATGACTTACATTTCTATTATAACTATTTCTATTACTCATGAATGAAAAATTAGCTTCAATGTACGTTGATTAGATTTTAGGTTTCACTCTGTTTTAATAAATATATTTATTGATTTCAGAGAAGAAGAGGGAAAGAAAGAGATATCAATGATGAGAGAGAATCATTGATCAGCTGCCTCCTGCACGCCTCCCCACTGAGGATTGAGCCTGCAATCCGAGCATGTTTCCCTTGACCAGAATCAAACCCGGGACCTTTCTGTCTGCAGGCTGATGCTCTACCCACTGAGCCAAACCAGCTAGGGCTGTTTTAATAAAGATTTATTGTATGTCCCCAAAATAAGTTAAAACTCATTAAGTTTTTCAGAATGACGATCAATACTTTTGCTTTCTAATCGACTCAGAATGTTGGCATTATTCCTTGTAACCTCATGTGAAGTACGTAAGTATCAGTCATCTATATCTACATCATAGAGGGTATACTATTCTAGGCTGAGGATGGATTTTGTTTCAACAAATTTTTATTGAGCACTTACTACAGGTGGGATACTCAGGAGAGTTGAACCTCAGCGCTATCATTAATTAGCTGAGCGATGTGGAACAACTCTCTTCAGTGCACTGAGACCCAGCCTTCTCATCTCTAAAATGAGGGGCTTGGATAAGACAGAGAGAGACAGAGCATAGTAGGTTTTCTAAAAATATATTTTTATTGATTTCAGAGAGGCCGGGAGAAGAAGAGAGAGAGAAAAACATCAATGATGAGAGAGAATACTGATCAGCTGCCTCCTACACACCCCCTACTGGGGATCAAGCCTACAACTCGGGCATATGCCCCGATTCTGATCTCTTGATTCATGGGTGGAAGCTCAACCACTGAACCACCAGGCCAGAAGATAGTAGTTTTGAGAGAACTTCCAGTTCTGCCTTTCCTTTCTGATTAGTACAAACAGCTCCTTGAAGGGAAAACAAACTTTTCCTGTCTGTACTGGAACTGAAATAGCCATCTAACATTGTGTGACATCACCTCAGGACTAGCATTTGTCTCTCCCTTAAAACCTTCCATGTTAAAACGTTGGCAAGAGCCCTGAGACTACCAGTGTTTATGCTATACTCATAAGCTATTACTTCCTTAACATTTTGCTTCATTTTTTATAGAAAGAAAATAATCTGTGAGTTGTACTCCAGAGTGCTGGGGAGCGAGGAAGCTTTACAAGTAAGAACACCCAGCTTTAATACCTAGCAGGTTGTTCAAGATTTGCTCCAAATGAATAAACAAAGCAGATTCGTGTTTTCTGACAGTCTTCCGAAGAGAGTAGAAAGGGATATGCTTGCTGGAGAAGTAACTTCAGCAATTACAGAAGGTCATTAAAAGCTGCTGTCAGGTGCAAGCAGTTTCTGATGTAGTCATTCCTTGAGCTATTAAAATGCTCACTGAATAATTGGCAACGGATTGTGGTTAGAGCCTGGAGCTGCAGGTATTATCTCCAGGGTAGATAAGATTAGTTCCCAGAACTGAGGGCCTGCCCTCTCCTGTCAGTGTCAACTGACTGCTATGAAATAAAATCCCAGAGACTTTATTATTTGCTGGTGAAGGCACTGCAGTATATGCTTGACAAGGTAACTGAATGTTGACTCTCTGCCCAGGTCAAAGTCATGCTAATTTGTTTTCCCATTTGTAGACTCAGTTCACAGCTCATTTAGGAACTTCAGTGCTTTCAATCCACCACTGAAAGCAATCATGAGCATGAAATTGTTTTCCGAAGATCCTACCAGGTAGTTTAGGGCTCTTTTAGGAGATTATCGCTGAACTGTTCAAATAATAAAGTTGCAGAATGTGTTAGGAAAATCATAGGAGGTCCGCTTATGTCCCTTGAGAAACATCTGCATCTTTAATTCTCCCCTTTTTATCAGAATTTCTATCATTCACTTTTCTAGCTTAGAGAAGTGGTTCTGAAAAAGTAATTCTTAGACACTGCTTATCTTCTACTTCCTCTATCCACCTTTTTTTTTTTTTTCAGCAGTAATGCGCTGGTGGTTGGGGAAGCATCCATCTATTCTATTTAGAGAATCCAGAGATTTGAGAAGCCTTTTCCAAGGCCTGATTATTGATGGGATTTCCTGTAGACTTAGGTCTACTAGTAGACCTCAGAATCTGCCTGGAGATGTTCTGTGCCCAGATATTGCAATGCATCACGTCTCCTCTAGTCAAGAGGTTGAGAAAGTCAAAGAATACATGGTACCTCACAACAGACCATTACTTGGTTCTGTTATGTTTCCCTTATTGTACTAGAAAAACAGGCCCAGCTTTTTTAAAAAATGTAAACTTTTTGTTAAAGTAAAATACACAAGAGCCTTCATTGTTGACTGATAGAATTTCAGCTTTCTCTTTCCTTTGGAATTTTCTTCCCATTGAACTTCAGCCAGTGCATTATGAAGAGAAGAATTGGTGTGAAGAACAGTATTCTGGAGGCTGCTACACCGCCTACTTTCCTCCTGGCATTATGACTCAATACGGAAGGTACTACCCAGACACTAGACCTATTAATACAAGACATACATTAAACTTACAAGATAAGCCAAGTTCAACAGGAATTTTAGAAATAGTAGCCAGCATTCCTATTTCTAATGTCAGTTTGTGTATCTCTAGACGTCCATAGAAAAACAAGGATATTGGTACATAGAACAATAGCTGTCAGCACAGAGGTCAGTAGCAGAGTGCTGGTGAGGATTTCAGATGTCAGCGGTACATGTGAGAATTCCTGCAAGTTGCATTGTCTCCCAGGAGGCCTTCTTGAGCTCAATTAGACATTTAGTCGCACACGACCACTCTAGGCTCCTGGGCACCAATCTACATAGAAGGACATGGGCTAAACATGTAATGCCAGCAGACACATTCATCTTCAGGGGGAGGCATCCCCATTGTAGACAGCTAAGGTGTGAGGAGGTGATAGCCACCCAAGGTGAAGGATTCCATTTGGGCTTAGAAGCCCCTGAGGAGCCATTGTCTCTTGTAAGAACCTCATAGGCATGGGGAGGTGGGGGGGGGTCAGGTCCCTGCAAGGGGTGCCACACTCAATGAGCTTCCAATGATAGCCTCCTGCGAGGTGTTTACAGTTCATGCCGGTCTACCAGCCAGATGCAGTTTATCACTGTGGGCCGTATTGCCTGCTAACATAGATAGCATTATACCTTCATCAGGTTTTTAAAACAACAGAGCTAGAAAGTTAACTGAAGGTCACATTTGTCATGAGGAAGAAGAATTTATCAGCCCTTTCCTTACATGAGATTTTTTTTTTTATTCATTGAATCAAATACTCGTTGTTAGTGATAGCAGGATTGAGTAACTGGAGTAATTCTGAAGTCTGTAAGATGGACTAGGATCAGCAATAGATGAAGCAAAGAGATTCCTAAGTTAGATAAAGGTATGGCTCTAGGTTGAGAGGAAGGCCTTTGGGGTAGAAATGTGAGCTGGGGCGATTTTATGAAAGCGGCTGCAGGCATGGTAGGAGTCAAAGCCAACAATGTCAGAGAGGACAGTTGCCCATTCAACCCAGCCCTTCCGTGGTTCTCTTTGGCAAGAACTCTTTGTAAGAGAAGATTCATTACCCTGCCTTCAGCCAGTCTACAGATAAATTCATAGACACTAACTATACAGAGTATTTTTTAAGGAGACATACATATAATCCCTCAGGTCCTTTTTTCAAAAACATGTTTTTTTTATTTTATTAATTTCAGGGAGGAAGGGAGGGGGAGAGAGAATCATTGACCAACTGCCTCCTGCACACCCCACACTGGGGATTGAGCCTGCAACCCGGACCTGTGCCCTGACCAGGAATTGAACCCTGACCTCCTGGTGGATAGGTCCATGCTCAATCCCTGACTCAACCTGGCCAGGCTCCCCTCAGGCCTTTTCTTTGCCAGAAATCCTTTCATCTTCCTGTCTTCCTACTCGCCAGTACAGTTATTCCCGACAACCTGGGAGTGCCTGCATGCCTGGGGTGTGCCATCAGATGTGATCCCTTGCAGAATCCACCCCTCTGGAGAGACAGTGTAGAGAACAGAATGGACTACAGACATAAAACATACAGCAAATAAATCCAGCTGGACTTAATGGATGGCTTGGAAAAGGTCAACATCACCTGGGGTGATGGATGATCTGACAGCCTGATTCTCTCTGGCTTGAAAGTTTAGACCCGTGGGTGCAGGCCCAGGAAATAAGGAAGAGCCTTTCACCTTTGGCTGAGTCACATGGGGCTTTTTGAAACAATTTGAGTAACCCTGTGCTCTCTGGGATAAATGAGGGCAGCGATTGACTCATTAACCCTCAGTTTCTCCTCACGTAACTGTGGCCTCTCTGTTCCCTTGAAGGGTAATTCGAGAACCAGTAGGCAGGATTCATTTTGCTGGGACGGAGACAGCCACACATTGGAGCGGGTATATGGAAGGAGCTGTTGAAGCTGGAGAGCGAGAAGCCAGATCGGTAAGGGAGGAAGCCAAGTCAACCGCCCTCCTGAGTCTAGCAGCGTTTTTGGTACCTGGCCTTTCCAGATCTTGACGTTGCTAAACCTGGATGTCTACTTCCCTGCCCCTTACTCCACTCAGGGGGCTCATTGGTGGCCAGCAGGGCCCTGAATCTGTCAGAATTATAAAACCTCACTGCACAATCCCATTGCCACTTCCTTTCAGATCTTGAATGCTCTGGGCAGAGAGACAAAGCAAGACATTGAAGAGCCCGAGTCAGAGGTAAGTCTGTCAGCTTCGTCACCGTAGACCGGTAACTACAGGAAAAACGCGTATCGTTCATCCTCTAGCCTCCAGTGGAATTGTAGGGGCCACTCTCCGAAGCGTATTCATGCACTAATTTTACAGATATGTTTTGCCCCTCTTTGCTAGTGCAGAAGTCTTCTGCTAACGATCTGTATTTTTTCACCTAGGATGTCCCAGCTCTTGAGATCATATCCACCTTCTGGGAGAGAAACCTCCCCTCTGTGCCAGGCCTGCTCAAGATCATTGGGTTTTCCACCTCAGTCTCTGCCCTGTGTTTCCTGGTGTGCAAGTACAGGCTGCTGGACCGATGCTGAAGTACGCTCTGTGCTGCTTCTTTTCCAGTACCGTCAGGAGGAAAACGTTGACAAATGAATGGCTGTGTCTCATTAGACTGTCGTTAAGTGCACTGGATGTAACACCTTAGTTTAGTCTGTGTTCAGGTGAAAACAACTTACAGAACCCCACGTAACAATAGCCGGTGAAGAGCATGCTCCATCTTACTTGTTGGTGTAGACCAATTCATGTTGTTTGGTAGAGTTCAATCGTTGTGATCAGTCTCTTAATTTCAAGTTCAAGTGCTCATCAGAAACAATTTCTGTGACCTGTTTCTCTCCCCTTTCACATAAAATGCCTGGTGATGGCAGACATGAAACATTTAACGTTCTGTAGAGGTTGAATAGGTGAAGACCCAGGGTTAGCTTGCCTGTATATTTTCCCGTTTTTCTTTTGAAAGAGGGGTGTTTACCAAGGCGTAATGACTAACTTGACTTCCTGTGACTTTTGTGCTGCTCTCCAGGCGAGCAGAGTGAACTAGTGACAGGGTTGTCCCCATGAGGCCTCACTCATCATTGATGATAACATTCTCTACCAACTTCAAGAAAGCAGTATTTTCCTTTTGTTTTATTTTTAATTTCAGGTAGACCCTGGCTGTCCAAAAGCCCCTAGTGGCATATAGTTTTTCTTTTTCCCTATGACCATAATATAATTACATATCTGTTAACTTAAATATGTCTTTAACATAGTTAGCTTCGAATAAATGTTAGCATGATCATTTCTCTCAAATAACAAATAGACATTTACAAATTCCTTACTGTTATTTGTTGAGACTATCAGATACAGAAAGGAAATTGGGGCTCTGTATTATAAATTCACTTGCCTTAGTTATCACATTTTATAAAAGACATGAAATTGAGTGATTGCACATATGTCAGCTTCATCACCATAGATTAGTCACGACATGGAAAACTGAGTTGTCTAAGGAGTAACGGGGGCCAAGAACAGTGCCTACCTCTTATCTTTCCCGTTAAAAAACTGTCAGAATTTGAAAGCTTCTGCCAAAGGTTTCAGCCCCCAAACACATCTTTTCTGAGTATTAATATCTGCGGAAACATCAACACTCATGTGATCAAATAAAGCAGTTGAGAAGATTCAGTGGGCTCAGTACAATCAGTGAATGATAGCTGAAACTTACTCTTTTATGTGCCAAAACATTTAAGTACAAATAGCGAAGAACATATGTCCGCACATTATTAAACAAGCTAGATTCAAAATATTTTTTTCTCAGGTAAGTTACATGCCTCAGTCGTTTTATGCTTTTATGATAGAGGGCTACCATTGCGTTCGCCCTCCACAAAGTATCACGTTTTATAGCTGAGTCAACTGCTTCTGTCTTCTCCCGTATTCAGCGTTTTTTCCCCCCCCATATCTTCATTATCTCCTAACACTCCTTAATCTATTTTTTATTGAATGGGAATTAAGGACTACCCTAGGAAACCAACCCAAGTTTATTACGTAATTAACCTTATCGTAAGTCCAAAATTAAGTAATGGCCCCGGTGTGAGGACTTAAGGTATTTGTTTTGCCTATCCTAAGAGCAAAGAGCAGGCTTTTTATGCTGCTCTTTGCCTTTCATTTGAAGTGTTTTAGCTCATTTAGGCGTTTTGGCAATGCCTTGCATATGTTCTCTTACATAAGGCGGTGCCACATATACCAAACCGCTTAGAGAGGTCACATCCCTGACCTATTTCAGTTGTTTGTTCAGTTAATGGTTAACTCAGTCGGGATACACCTTATGGGGAAAAATTAACTGGCAAGTTTAACAGTAATTAGGTTGATAGGAGATGCAAGTCTTGAATGTTAAAAAAAAAAACTCCCGAGTATGCAATTACTTTCTGCAGCTTTCTAGAAAAGTCCTATTAAGCTACAGATAGAGTTATCCAAATGGATGTCAGTCCAAATGTGCATAAAACATGAAGTCGGAGCTGAGAGCTGCCACCTTATAAGAGATTGTTCAACACCAAGATACCGTAGGTCTTTTCTTCAATCCAGAGAAACTGGTTAGCTCAAGCAGCTGCTAGTGGCTCACCCGTTATGGCGTCGTTTCACAGTTCTGAAGACTGAGTTGGCCTTGCTCCGTTGTAAGATCAAGAATTCCATTTTAAAAGTTATCCCCCTTTTTTTTCTTGTCATAACCGTTAAGTATTTATACTACACTGAAGAAAAATATTGTACGGTCAGGAACTACATTTTGTTTGTGAACTTGATGCCTAGTGTACTGTCTGAAGTGCGCCCCATCGCTACCTGTGGGACTCTGCATATGTGTGTGTTTTTGTTTGCAATGGAAATACGCTTTTGCCCGGATGGTACTGTTTCATTTCTTAATAAAGTGCACTGCCACCTGACTCAGACCTGGCTTCCCTGTTTGGCGGGTGGTCCCAAGATTAAATGGCTTCTTACAGCAGGAGATTCCAATGAGGCGTGATCCGTGGATGATGGGTTTCACAAGCCACTTTGTATCCATTCCAACTTCTCCTAGTTTGCTTCTCTCTCATGTTTTATCACGGTTTCCTGGGGGCTGATTACATTTTAGAGTCTTGTCTGCCTCAGCTGTGATCAGTCAGTGTAGAGTGTGGTAGAAGCTGTCTCACCTAATTGTAACAGTTCACTTTCGTTCTCTGCCTAACTTTCCCCATCAGGAAAACGGTGAGTTGTTACTTGATGGCTTCTAAGGATCCTTCTAATGGCAGCATTATGGGACTTATGTATTTGATGCTTGCCAGTATCTACAGTAGATTGCGTGCAAGTCGCTCTGCCTTTCTGGACCGTGGTTCACTCCTTCGCCTTTGGCGAGGTTTCCTGGAAATAGACCCTGACCTGCCAA
This sequence comes from Lasiurus cinereus, assembly GCA_011751065.1. NCBI lineage: Eukaryota > Metazoa > Chordata > Mammalia > Chiroptera > Vespertilionidae > Lasiurus > Lasiurus cinereus. The sequence continues at coordinate 4,468,639 of JAAGEH010000137.1, read as the reverse complement.
GTCAGGGCAGGGCATTTATTGAGGACAACTCCCCAGTACAGGGATGAGGAAGGCGGAATTAGGCAGGAGTCGACCTGCAAAACAGTGGCAACTGAGGCCTCAGCACATCCTGAGGAGGAGCTGGGAAGGTCTGGCCCCTGCACCCCTCCATTAGCCGTCCCCTGGGAGGAAGCGCTGCTGTGGGTGAGGAACGCAGCTGGGAACTGACAGCAGCTTGTGTTCCCAGCAGCTGGGGAGCCAGAAAACGGCACCCCCCGCATCCGCTTTACTTGCTGCGAACATGTATGTTGCCCTCTGTCATGTACAGGATGTTGTGGACTTGAGCTTTGGGTTTTATAGACAGAATGGAGCTATCCCTGGTAGATAAGATGAATGCTGTTATTTTTTTAAATTTAAATTCTTTATTGTTGAAAGTATTACATGTCTCCTTCCTCCCACCCCCACCCCCGACCTCTCCCCTGCCATTCCCACCCCCCAGCACAGGCCCTCGCCCCCCTAGTGTCTGTATCCATGGGTTTTGCTTATATGCAACCATACAAGTCCTTTGGTTGATCTCTTCTCTGCCCCCCCCACCCTCCACACACACACACACACACACACACACACACACTCCGCTGCCTTCCCTCTGAAGTTTGGTTGATGCTTCCCTGTCTCTGGCTCTGTTTTTGTTCATCAGTTTATGTTGTTCATTATTTTCCGCAAACGAGTGAGATCATGTGATATTTATCTTTCTCTGACTGGCTTATTTCGCTTAGCATAATGCTCTCCAGGTCCATCCATGCTGTTGCAAATAGTAAGAGTGCTTTCCTTTTCACAACAAGGTAATTGTTTTTAAAAAGTTGTATTTCTGGGGCTCTGGGCAGAGAAAGGAGGGAGTGATGGTGCGGGGCTACTGGGGTCTCTTCGCCAGACACCCCTTCCCCCAGCCCTGAGTGCACAGCACAATGGGGAGGGAATGTTGTGGGCTGGGACACACCCCAGACGACACAAACCGGAGGAAGTGAGAAATGGCACCCCGGACACAGAGCCCTTTTCTTCCAGTTCCCCAGGAGGGCAGGCCCTCCTGAGCCTTAGCCCACTCAGTCCCTGGCAACCCCAGGGCTGACCGCCTGGCCTCTTGCCCTGGACGCTGGCATGTGCCCTCTCCGGATGGCTGCTTCAGCCTCCACTTGGGGGAAGCTTGCATCTGACTCCTACTTCCCTGGGCGCCCTCCTCGGCTCTTTGGCCGAGTTCCTGCCCCTCCTGGGACCTGTGGAGAGGACAAACTCAATAGGAGCAGGTCCAGAGCAGAAAATCCTCCCTCTCCTCCAGGCCTGGGGGGTGGAGTTGCTGTTGCCCCAAGGCCTTCGCTCTCTGGGTGGAGGGTCTGCAGGAACTCACCTGGGTGCGGGGAGGTGAAGTCAGTGACCCACCGCCATTCACATCTGCTCAGCAAGTTAGGGAAGTGGCTCACTCCAGGCTTGGTGGAGCAGAGGCAGACTGCAGCCCAGAGCTGCTCCCTTCCCTGGCCCCGACCGGGCTGGCTGGGAAGGGGGAATCCAGTTCACTTCTCAGGACGTGGAATTGCCCACAGCTGCAGCTGCCTCCTGGAGCTGATGCTGGAAGCAGCTTCTGCCTTTGGCTTCTCCTTGATGTCTTGGCCTCTTTGTTCAGTTTGCTGTTGTGGTTTCTCCCTCACTTGGGGGAACCTGGGGATGGAGCCTAAACCGGCAGTCGGACATCCCTCTCGCAATCCTGGACCACTGGCTCCTAATCATTCACCTGCCTGCCTGCCTGGTCACCCCTAACTGCCCCTGCTGCTGATCAGGTAGCCCCCAACTGCCCCCTTCTGCTGGTCTGGTCACCCCTCTTGGCCCCTCCACCATCCTGGTCACCCCACACAGCCTGCTTGTTCAGTCGTTTGGTCGTCCTCACCTCCTAATCCTTTCCCATCGCCCCACAAACCTTCAAGCTCCTGATGGCAAGGACTGGCAGCTTCCAGCCCTGCTCAGAAGTAAATTCAAATTCTCTTCTGGGCAAGGAGGAAGGGCAAGTGCTCCTTCCTCAGGCCTCCCCTGTTCAGTGACCCATTTTGAGGGCATTTGGGGGTCAAAACAGACTAGATTGCTTCACTTGGTGTATAATGAGCATTCTTTATCACATCAAGGAATAGGTGGTCTTCACCCCAACCTGCACCTCTTTTCTAGCCCTCAGACCAGTGATAGTAAAGGTTTGGAGAGTCAGAAGATTAGAAGGGGAACAAGCAATTTGCTCCACAGAGAAATCAGTAGCTTCAGCTGTTCATGCCACTGATATGTATGTAGCATGTACTATGTGCAAAGCGTGGCCTCTGCCTCAGTTTGGCACGACTGAGTGTGGACAAATATCGAAATAAACAAATGGCTGGCCAAAAATTAAAAAAAGTAAAATAAAGGGTTGTATTTCTGCACTATTCTTTCTGTGAAAGAAAAAACATTTCGAATTGGAAGGAACTCTGGAAATGTTTCAAACTCTGTCTCACTAAAGGAGCCCTCCTCTACAATATATCAGTAGAAAGATCAGAGTGGGTGGTGGGGGAGACTATGCTTCGATAAGTGGGAGTCCAGCATCTAGCATCTTCAGGAGTTCGGCAGCCAAAAATGAGCAGCAGGCATGACACGTTAAGAAGTAGTGGGGACTGTAGTTGACGTGGAGAGTATCTGTCCCTCAGAAAATCATTTCTATTCAAATTCCTTAAAAGACTGCTAACCAATCAAGATCTCTTTGAAGATGTTGCACACACGGCCAAATTGTTCTCAAGTCTCATAAATAAATGCAAGGCTTGTGTTTGCATCTCATGAATGATAAAGTCTTTTTGGATGCCTTTGATTTCCCCGGGAAACATGCAGCAAGACCAGCAATCAATTGGTAAAACTTCCTGGAGCAGGTAAGAAAGGCCTGGAAAAGTGTGGGGCGCGGCTACAGTGTTTGGACAGGTTCAAGCCTCGGACTGAGGAGAAGGCACAGTCCTCTCGTGGCCACGGGCAAGTCCCAGCTTGGAGGACAGAGCCTCTCAGCACCGTGAGAGCCAACAGCTGGAGTTGTGAGCTTGAATCTATGGTCCCAACATGGGGCCCCACGTGCCTGAGTGATAGAGGCTTCGAGTAAACAAAGCTGGATCAGGTGCATGTCATTGTGGCATTGAAACCCGAGAATGCTGTAAACATCTTGACCACGCCCTTCCTTTGCCTCATGGCATCGGCTATAAAGACAGGAGTTGTAGGTCCTGGTGTTGTCTCTCCATCCGGGAGCAGTGTCCCTCCAAGACCCAGCTTTCACCCTCTTGTCTCTCTTTTCCAAGCCTTCCAGCCGCCCCCACTCAGGCTCACTGAACCTGGTTGTGCTGGCCGGCACATAAGGCACCCTGGGCTGAGTATGCCATGGCCGTGCCGGCTCCCACACTAAAGGACAAAAAGAGAAGTGGGGGGAGACAGGGAAAAAGCCCTGTTAGATCAGAAATCTCCCACAAGAGGTAACCTGTCGCCCAAGGCAACGCTTACCTCCTATGTCCATGTCAGAATTGACGAGAAGTGCCCAAATTTATTGGGAAAAATGCATCCTCACTGTGAGGTAGAAATCACAACTCTTTTGTCAGTGTTTAATCTGTTGCCCATAATATAATTCCAATAAGCAAGACATCAACGTGGAATGAAGAAATTTTTTAAAACTACACTGACCACTATACTGAGGTGGTGATAAAATGGCAATATATATATATATATATATATATATATGATTGTATTCTTTCTGTGAAAGAAAAAAAATCCAAATTGGAAGGAACTCTGGAAATGTTAGAAGGAACTGGAAGGAAACAAATGAAGATATTGAGTAACAGTAACAATCGCCCTTTCCTTGATCAGAGCCCAGGGCTTGGTTCCCTTCCTTGACTAAGGCCATGCTCTTCAGAATTATGATGCAGGTCTCAGAGTAACAGCTGGTGTGAACTAGTTGTCTTTGCCTGGATCCAGGTTTGGCAAGGCAGTTGAAGAACCTCGTGTGAAAAAAAAAAAATTGGCTTGCACCTTGGAATTCCTTCAAGGTGTACAGCAGGTCACGCAAGCAAGACTCCACTCCACGCGTGCATGACTCAAACAAGACATTTATTTATACTCCTTGATAGCCACACCTCAGTGGGAACCGTGTTTGCCTATTTAACGGGCCTCGGATATTTTCTGGAACCACAGTGTAGTAGTATGCGTGTATGCTTGGGTGGTGAGGTGGGAGTGCAAAAAGAAGAGGGAAATGGATGGGGAGGAGGTTGCTTAAATGTCCACAGAGCAACATGATGAGACACTCGGTGGGTTGCTAGCGCCAAAATAAATAGGACACACCTGAACTTGCCCTTGTAGAGTTGATGGGAAAATTAGGTTGTAGCAAACAACAAGCATCAGCTGTTATTCATTGACCTTTTAGGATAGAAGCAGAAAGAAGGTACTTTTAAATTTTTATGCCCTGTATTTTTACAATCACTCAACAAATACTAAGCACCTACTGTGTACTAGCAGGTACCACTGAGCTTCATCAGTAAAAAGACAGAATCTACCTCATGGAGCACATAATCTACTATAGATACCAAGCAACACATGTGTTTAGGCTCTGGCCAGTGCTATCATAAATATAAAATACTATGAATGCAGAGGAAGTTTCTAGAAGGACATGAGATTTAGGAGGCTGTTTCTAGGATCTGTCCTCAGACCTCTGTAGGTCACTGTGTAGCAAGTTGGTAAGGACACTGCATAGGACAGAGGTAGGAAATAAGAAGTGAGATGGTGTCTTGGTCCATTTGGGCTGCTATTAACAAAATGCCATTAACTCCAGCAGATTTGGTGTTTAGTAAAGGCCCACTTTCTGGTTCATAGACTTCTAGCTGATCCACACAGGGTGGAAGGGGCGGGGGATCTCTGTGGGGTCTGTTCTATAATGGCACTGATCCCATTCACAAAGGCCCCACCCTCATCCCCTAATCACCCCCTCAAAGCCACCACCTCTTAATACCATCAACTTTGGGGTTAGAATTTCAACATCCAAATTTGTGGTGGGGAACACAAACATTCACATCATATCAGATGGCATGGCTAAATGATAAAGAAAATCACAAGCATCATCAGTACGTTCTGAAGGTTAAATGCCATTGGCTGTATTGACCTTTGTTCACCCCTTAGTCTTCTATTGCTCCTGTCTATTTAGCCCTTCTCTGCAATCTGAGATTTCTCAACTGAGACTATCGCCCAGCCTCTAGTGCAGCGGTTCTCAACCTGTGGGTCGCGACCCTTTTGGGGGTCGAACGACCCTTTCACAGGGGTCGCCTAAGACTATTGGAAAACACCTATTTCCCATGGTCTTAGGAACCAACATAACGCTCCTCAGTGTAGCAATGTAGTTTACTGCTGTCATATGAAGACTGTTACCCATGCTACACCACGATTCAAGACAAAATTTAATTTATTTGTAATTAGAAATAAATATTTCACAATATACAATTACATATTGTTTTTGTGATTAAGCACTATGCTTTAATGATGTTCAATTTGTAACAACGAAAATACATCCTGCATATCAGATATTTACATTACGGTTCATAACAGTAGCAAAATTGCAGTGATGAAGTAGCAACGGAAATAATTTTATGGTTGGGGGTCACCACCCCATGAGGAACTGTCTTAAAGGGCCTTAGGAAGGTTGAGAACCACTGCTCTAGTGCCAAGGAGCCGCCTAAATTTGTTGTTAAAGAATGCCATCTGCTGGTCAAACACTGTTCTTTCCTTTTTGACGGAAATCCTAAAGCATTCAAGTCCCTTTTGAGGGAAGGAAACTAAGAAGTATCACCTCCACCTAGAATTTCCTCCAAACACATTTGCCTGGCCTTCTTACTTTCCAGTTGCAACATAAATAAAAACATGAATGTCTAATATCCACAGCTTTTCCTCTGCCTTAATCTCCCAGGAAGATTTTGGTTGTTCCTCAGCTTCTGTTGCTGGGAAATGGGTGAAGGGGGAAATTTGTGGGAACAGAGAGAGGTGGAATTGCTTTTTAAGATGGGGAACTAATCTGAGGAAAGCAAAAAAAAAAAAAGGGGGGGGGGTGGGGTGGGGAGAAGAGGAGAATTTTTCAGAAAATCAACTTAGAGTTATGGAGTGCAGCTGGAGGGAATTACGCCTTGATAGTTCCTAAACTTTTTCAAAAGCTGCCTTGCTAAGTCCTAGGCCCGTGGTCGGCAAACTCATCAGTCCACAGAACCAAATATCCACGGGACAACAACTGAAATGTCTTTGGAGAGCCACATTTTTTAAAACTTAAACTTCTTCTCACGCCACTTCTTCAACACAGACTCGCCCAGGCCGTGGGATTTTGTGGAAGAGCCACACTCCAGGGGCCAAAGAGCCGCATGTGGCTCGAGAGCTGAAATTTGCCGACAACGGCCCTAGGCACTAGGAAGACAGGAAGTTAGGAAGATTTTAGGGACGTTTGGCTACGAAGCATGTGGTGCCATAAAGGTCTACACCAGTGGTCGGCAAACTCATTGGTCAACAGAGCGGCAAACCGCGGCTCGCGAGCCGCAGTTTGCAGATCACTGATCTACACTCCTCTCTAGGCTTTGGGCGTCAAACTGGTATTTCTTTTAGACTCTGTATTGTACTGGGGCCACTCTAGATGTTCCCCCAAACAGCCTATGTTATTCTGGGCTGTATGCATTCCGAAAATATGTAGCGAACTGTGCCTGGTGTCTTCAATCCTGTAGGATTAGCTGAGGGATCTCAGTGGGATGAGGCAGGGAAGCCCTCTGCCCCTCTGCCCTGCAAAGACCAGCATGTGCTCTGGTAAAGCATGCTCCCCAACTGGATGGACACCGAATGGGTCTGGTGGTGAATCGGACTCATTTGCAGAAAATGAGCACAGGCTTGTCCAGGATGTGTCTTCAGCCAGCTACCCTGTTTCCCCGAAAATAAGACAGTGATCAATGTTTTGCTCCCAAAGAGGCGCTAGGTCTTCTTTTCAGGGGCTGTCTTGTTTTTCCATGAAGAAGAAGACGGTACACATTTATTATTGAACAAAAAAAGAAGAGGGAAATGTATGACCTGTAGATGGGACGGTGGTCGTTGTCATCACAAACCAGCTCCCTGATGGGCCGCAGCGCAGCCGGAGCTGTTCAGGCAGGGCGAGGTCTCTTTAAGTCAGGAGTCAGACGCCTGATGGTAGCTTCGGGGGGCCTTCTATTCTGGGAAGGCCTTACGTTCAGGGGAGGCCTTGTTTTCGGGGAGGATGCCTTCTATGATAGCGAGAGGCAAAACAGGAAGTAGGTCTTATTTTCGGGGGACGTCTTCCTTTCGGGGAAACAGGGTAGCATTTTAGCAGCATCAACCAGTGAACCCGGGAGATGCAAGGACGGGGCCCTTAAGCTGGGCCCAATGAGGATGCCAGTGGCAGAGGGGCCTTGTGTTTAGACTGTACCGAGCTGGCATGCGCAGCCCAAAGGCAAGCTTCCTGGGAGCTGGCAACCATTCAGACAGGCCGAAGGGCGTGAGGGCAGATCAGCTTCTCTCACCAGCAGCCCGCCACTGTTGCTGTGTGAGCCATTGTCATGTGCGGGATCCATCAGCCTCCTCTTGCTCCTCGTAACAAATGATCAGGAACGCAGGGGCTTACAACCACAGACTTGGATACAGGGGTACCTCGAGATACGAGTTTAATTCATTCCGTCACCTTGAGGCGTGGGAAACTATGAGACGCTCGAGTCTCGGTAAACAGGTGGGTCGTGTGCAGCCGGCCGATCCGCACGATGACTCCTATCTCCAATGTTGCTCGTATTTCAAAGCAAAAATCGCTCGCTCGACGGCTCGTATCTCAAAAATCTCGTATGTTAGGGCACTCGTATCTCGAGGTACCACTGTACATCATTCCAATCTCTTGCTACCATTGGACTCTTCTGAATCACTCTGAGGGTGACACCTGGGATTATGTGGGACCATTTGGATAATCCAGGATAATCTCTCTACTTTATATTTCTTAATTTAATCTCCTGCGCAGTCTTGTTTCTCATGTAGAGTAATAGGTTCATAGATTCCGGGGTTCGGGCATGAATGCCTTTGTCAAGACCATTAGTCAGCTTATTCCACAGGCCTTGATGCTCTTGAAAACCAGCAATGAAATGGGATTAAATATGATTCCAGGCACCTAAATTTGGAGCAATAAGTATAATGTTTAATTATTTAAAATCTTATGGGCTCTCCCCTGCTCCCACCGATAAATCCCATCTCCTCTACCACCACACGCCTTCATAGAGCCTTTTTTAAGTTCCAAAAAGGCTAGATGTTCCCCAAACAGCCCAGATTATCCTGGGCTATATAAAATTAGATACAAAAACATGTATACAAAAATATGGAAATCTGATTCTCAGAAGCAAATGTATTTGTCTTGCATAAGCAAAAATGGAGACTCTGAAGTTGTGCATCTAGAGAACCGAAATTTCTATTCTCTAATCCAATTTCCTTGACACTCTGTACATGAATGTTATGCTCTTATATGAACCTTCTTAGCCCCATCTTTAGGAGTCAGAGCCTCAAAGTAAAGTACGTATTCTATCAGACTTTGCTTCATCGTGGACCTCCCAAAAGTCTACCAGGAAACATGATCCAGGAAAGCTAATTTTGATAGACTTGCTGCAATAAAGGGAACGTCACATTGACACAGTCTTAATAGTGTCTCACACATTTGGAGAAATTAGCACAGGATTTATAGGTTTATGAGGTTTCAACTTGGGCTAGGTGGTTTTAAAAAAAAAATTTATTTATTGATGAAGGTATTAGATGTGTCCTTATGCCCACATTGCCCTCCTCATCCCCCCACTCATGCCCTCACCCCCTGGTGTCTGTGTCCATTGGTTGGGCTTATGTGCATGCATACAAGTCCTTTGGTTGATCTCTTCCCCTTACCCCCACCCTCCCCTGCCTTCCCTCTGAGGTTTGACGCTTTGATCGATGCTTCTCTGTCCCTGGATCTGTTTTTGTTCATCAGTTTCTGTTCATTATATTCCATACATGAGTGAGATCATGTGATACTTATCTTTCTCTGACTGGCTTATTTCACTTAGCATAATTTTCTCCAATACTACGCTATGATTAAAAAAAAAAAAGACAGGTCTTACCATTTGCAACAGCATGGATGGAGCTGGGCTGGGTGGTTTTTAAGGTCCGTTTTGCAAGGCAGAAAACTGGTTGAGATTGGCAAACTCTCTGACATAATAAATAGCTCGGGGTCTTGAAGTGAATATTGAGCAAGCAGTCTTGATAAGTAATGAAGTTTTGTCAGTTCAAAATTTTATATTCCAGGGGCAAGTATTTCCTGGTACCACGTAGCCAAGTTATTTTGACTGGTTCCCATATTGTTCAGCTCAGGGATAGGAGAGTATAATGTTTAAGTTCTTAGGCTTAGCACAGAACTAAAAATACTTATCGCTATATCCGCATTTACACATTAGTCCTAAGAATTTTCTTCAGAAACAGATGATTCTGGTTGTCATACTCCCTTTCTCAAAGAGCATACATGTGAAGGGCGCGGGTTTCTGAAATCAGTTAGACCTGGGTTTGAATCTTGGTATTAAACATAAGATTTCTCAACCGTTAACTGGAGCTCTTCAGTTGTTCTCAGCATTCAGTAGGATAATACATGCAAAACTGTTAGTAACAATAAATGTGGGCCTTAGAAAGAATTCAAGATCAATTTATGGTCTACTATGATGCCTACTTCTAAAATACACCTTGAATTCCTTCTCTCCTCTACTAATACCATATATATTTGTTTAAATAATATTTCATGTCTTTCTAAATGATAGGCCCCACCACAAATGGGTTATATGTGTGTGGAAATTTGGAGACCATCGGCTCTCTGAATAAAGATATAGGGTCTTTCGTGGCTTGATTCCCCAAGCTGTCACTTCCGGGCATGGAGCAACCCTATCCATTTACCCTTTATGCTATACAAATAAAATCATGATTTTTTTTTTCTGTGTGATATGATGTGAACATTTTGGGGAATCACTGCCTTAAGTCAGTCTTTTTAGTGCACATGGAGAGATTAGCAAACAAGGATCAAGGGTCATTATTAATATTCCGATCTTACTCTAAAACATCACTTGTAGGAGACAAATTAAAATCCACTGTCATTTCCCTGAACAACAATTTCATACCGTGCCCAGTATCATAATGGTAATGACATAGCTTCAAAGGTATCCAACCACAAATTCTGGTTTGCTACTCTAATTATTTTACTTCCATTGTAACATGTCCTCAAAAGAAGAAATGTAAATGAGCCAATTAGTAACCAGAGGTCAGTCTGGAAGAAGTAATTGACAAGACCAGTCCTTAGATCTCACCAGGGCTCCTTGGATTTCAATTGGAATGCAAGAGAGAAGCATTTATTCATTATTTATTTCACTCCATCATTTATGACATGCCCAGTCTCAAGGGGAAGCTGGGTGAAATACAAAATTAACAAATTAATATTAACAAGCACAGAAAGGAATAAATCCAGTCTCACTCTGACTCACTTGAAGGCTAGGACTGACACTGGGCACACCCAGGAAGGACACCCCTGGTTTCTCAAAGTTGGGCCAACTTTCTTCTCCATCCCCTGTACCCCTCCCACTGAGCCACACATATAAATCTCTCCACAGTAGAAATTCCAGGTTAGGTAAAGAGAAGACAGTGTTGGGAAAATATGAAGGTTGTTTAGCATTAGATGGGTGATTTGAAGTACTTGGAAGATAACATCCTTCAGGAATCAATGTCTAGGAAAACTTGGATCTGTGTGGTCAGTTCCTCTGAGACAGATGAAGGAGCCCATGCTTGGCTCAATTCTGTCTCCTAGGGCACAGGCAACACAACGCAGTGGGGTAGCCAGGGTGAGAAATGGTAACTAAAGCCTAGGTGTTCAGGGAGATAGTTGGGTTAGCCATCCTCATTCTAGGTTTTCAGGGTGTGTCAGAATATGGCAAAGGGTGACAGCAGGTCATTTGGATCCAGGGCACTTTCAAGCTTAAGCAAGAAGGCCCCCCACACAAGGAGCAGAGACTGGTCCTCTTCTGGAATTCCCAGGACAATGCTGATGGCTACGGGGCACTGAGCCTTAGTCCGACCTCCCTCAAGCAGACCCATCTTTGGGAGAGGATGAGATCTGAGATGCAGTCCATGGCTGTTAGTCTGCACTGGGCCCCTTAACTAACCTGTTCTCACTACATCTCCCTATGTGGTAGGGATAGAGTTGGAACCCAGGGGCTGTCAGTCTCTTACTCTGTGCCCCCATAGCAACTAAATATGATTTTTCATACACCCGCCAAGGTCTAGGCCCCTGAATCCACTGGGCGAGTCTCCATAGAAACTGGACTGAACCACCTGCCAACCTAACCTGGGATCCTGAGGGTTTGGTTCACTCACCTCTCTGGGTGACCCTACCAAGCCATGTATACTGTATGATTGGCACTGTGAGAATGGGTAGTATCCAAAACATAGGAGGAAACAAATGCTGGAGACGATATGGAGAAATGGGAAGCTTTGCGCACTATTGGAGTGGGGAACGTAATTAGTGCAACCACTATGAAAAAGAGTATGGAATTCCTCAAAAAGTTAAAAATAGAACCACCATATGATTGATTAAGCAATTCTGCTGCGAAAATATATCCAAAAGAAACAAAAGCACCATGTTGAAGAGATATCTACACCGTCATGTTCAAGGCAGCATCTACACTAATAGAAGAAAATGCTAATTGACTGTACCTCCACTATGCCCACAGCCAATTAGGAGTGCTATGCAAATTAAGCCAAGAAAGATGGGGGGTAATAAGCATAGGCAGGAGTCCCCATCTGGGACCAAGCAGGAGGTGGGCAGTGCCTGAAGCCACCCAGGAGGTCCAGTCCACCATCGGGACCAGGCACACCTCCTGATAGCACCTGACACCAACTGTGAGGTCAAGGCAGCCATTGGAGACTGGGCAGGCCAAGCAGGCTGCATCTGATGCCACCCGCGGGGTCCAGGTCACCATTGGGGTCAGGAAGGCCAAGCTGGGTGCTCCTGACAAAGGCGTGCAGCCCGCTATCAGAGACCTGGCCGGCCAGGCAGGCAGCACCTAATGCCACTTGTGGGGTCCAGGTTACCACCAGGGTCTGGGAAGGCCAAGCAGGCTGCCCCTGACACCACGCGAGGGGTCCAGGCCACCATAGTGGTTGGGCAGGCCAGTTGGGCAACACCTGACTCCACTTTCAGGGTCCAGGCTGCCATAGGGGTTGGGCAGCCCAGTCAGGCAGCTCCTGATGCCACCCGGGGTCCAGGTTGTGAACGGTAACCCAGCAAGCCTCATGCTACCGGTGGGGTCCAAGCCATCATTGGGGGCCTGGGCAGGTGGGAGTGGCTAGGGTCTCTGGGATCACTGTCTTCCCCTGGGCCACCTGTGGACACCAGTGGAGCAGGCCGGGGTGGAACATTTTAAAGAAATGGGATGCTTCTGCCCAGGCCAGCAGTCCCGGTCACTAGCGAGGAGAGGGCAGTGAGCAGGCACCAGGGCTTGGAAGGGGCTGGGAACACCCTGCAGGCCTGCTACCAGGAAGAGGTGCTGAACCAGGAGGGCGCAGAGGGCTGGCTGATGGGGGTCCGCCAAGGTGCAGACGAGATGGCTCTCGCTGGTGCTGAGCTGGAAACGCGCATGGACAGCCTGATGGACGAAGTCGCCTTTCTGAAGAAGGTGCATGAAGAGGAGATAGCAAAGCTGCAGGCACGGATCCAGTCACTCAGGTCTCCGTGGAGATGGACATGTTCTCCAGTCTGACTTGTCTGTGGCGCTCAAGGACATCCAAGCCCAGTATGTGAAGCTGGCTGCCAAGGACATGCAGAATGCAGAAGAATGGTACAAGAACTGCTTCATCATGCTGACCGAGAGCACTGCCAACAACACCTACAGGGTGTGTGCCGCCAAGGACGGGGTGTCTGAAAGCCACCACCTGCTCAAGGCCAAGACCCTGGAGATCAAAGCATGCCGGGGCATGGATGAAGCTCTGAGAAAGCAACTGTGAGAACTCCAGCATTAATGCTATGCAGGACACAATCCACAAATTAGAAAATGAGTTGAGAACTACAGAGAGTGAAACGGCATTGTATTTAAAAGAATACCAGGACCACCTCAATGTGGCTTTGGACATTGACATTGCAGCTTACAGGAAACTCATGGAAGATGAGGAGACCCAGCTCAGTTTCACCAGCCTGGGAAGCATAGCCAGGGGCTACTCCCGAGTTCCCAGATCTGTGGTCGATCTGCCTACGGTGGTTACAGACTAGCTCCTACTTGATGTCCACTCGCTCCTTCCCTTAACACACCAGCCACGTCCAGTAAGAGCAGATCCAGGTAAATGAGACTGTTTAGGCTGCAAAAGCCGAGGATGCTAAGGATGAACCCCCTCTGAAGGAGAAGCTGAACAGGAGGAGGAGAAGGAAGTGGCTGATAAAGAGGAAGGAGAGGAAGAGGAAGAAGGTGCCAAGGAAGAATTTGAGGATGCAAAGAAGGAAGAAGAAGGAGGTGAAGGTGAAGGAGAAGATGCCCAAGAAGCTGAAGACGAGAAGAAAGATGAAGGTGCTGGGGAGGAGCAAGCAACCAAGAAGAAAGATTGAACCTCCCTTTCCTGAATTATTTCAGGAATAATCCTCCCGAAACCAGGTCAACCCCGTCACCAACCAAACAGCTGAGTTCCCGATACTATATGAATTAAGATGTCAATATATATAACATTCTGAGGTGACTCAGGTTGGACATTAAATGTTGTACTATGACTTTTCTCCTCATGCAGAGTATCTGTTTGCTTGCAGAGTGGCTTCCTGGCTTGCTGCCAGCCTGTGCATGGTCCACACTTATGAGTTTAGGATCTATGACAATGTGAATAATTCACATGTTTACAATAAAAACATTTGAATACATGAATTCACTGATGTTAATGTTAAACTTCATGGAAAAAATAGTCCTTTGAATGGTTAGAAATTAAAGACCTCAAATCATGTGCAATAAACAGTAAATAAAGTTACAATGAATGAAAAAAAAATACATTAGGGACCAGGAAATGTTCAAAGAACTGGGGAACCATTCCCAAATCAGGAAGGGAAAGCACAGGGCATATATTATTGCTACAAATACAGTATTTCCTACTACTTACAACATGTACAATGCCATGTATTAGATGCCTTCCTATAGCATGAAGTATGTATTCTCATAGAGTAATTCTGGTACATATGTTATAGTATGGCAGCATGTCATATTCTATCTATATTAATAAAAGGGCAATATTCTAATTAGACCATGAGACCTTCCAGAAGTCCTTTTGGACAAAGCCATGGTGGTGGGGCCAAGGCAGAGGTGGTTAGTGGTGATCAGACCAGGAGGGGAAGGCAGTTGAGGGTGATCATAACAGGAGGAGAGGGCAGTTGGGGGTGATCAGTCTGGCAGGGGGGCATTTGGGGGTAATCAAGCCAGGAGTCAGAGTGGTTAGGGGTAATCAAGCAAGCAGGCAGGTGAGCAGTTAGAAGCCACTGCCAGATTCAGAGGGGGTTGTCTCAATGCCCATTTAGGCCTGATCCCACAGCATTTTCAGATTGGTGAGGATGCAGGCCAGGCTGAGAGACATACCCCACCCCACCCCAACCCACCTCACCCCACCCCCATGCACGAATTTCATGCAATGGGCCACTAGTCTATATATAAAAGGCTAAAATGCAAAGTGTCCCCTCCGGAGTTCGACTGGGAGACTGGGAGTTTGATTGCTCACTATGACGTGTGATGACCACAAGGGGGAAGTGTGGAACAAAGGAAGGCCCACAGCCTGTATTCAGGAGGCCACAATCAGCCCTGATTGCTGACCAGGCTTAGGGACACTACCCGTGCATGAATTTTGTGCACCAGGCCTCTAGTTATTTATAATAGCCAAGACTTGGACACAATGTAAGTTTTCATCAAGGGATTAATGGATAAAAGTTGTGTATACACACACAGAGAGAATATTCTAGAATGCTCTGAAGTCCAGGGGACTGTGTAGACAACTTTGTATAATGTTGTCATGGATTTGTTGTTGTGGTTTTATTTCCTGTAAGTTTGATTTTACTGAAGAAGACTCATCTGAGTTGAAAATTCTCCTGGAGAGTGATCTTACTGACATTTTATTCTGTGGATGCTAGAAGCTAAGCTCCTGTATTAGAAATGGTTGATCTAATTAGACCCTGAACTTACCCTTGGCTGCTACTTTCTGATGTAATTGTTCTTGTTATTTCTGCTGATACTACACAATGAGTCACTGACAAGTCATATAGCATGACATTTTAGACTCCGGCCTCTACTTATGATCTCTGACTTCTTTCAGCTTTCTTTACATATCAAGCATGAATCATTTCTTCCATAAGCATTCTGATTCAGTTTATTCTCCTTGAAAATCCATTTCCCTGGAATGCAAAATGCTGAGTGGTTCTGAACTTTTGCTATTTAGTTTGACTTATCTGTCTTACCTCTCGGCTGTTTTATTGTAATATAATTTCCTTTTCCTAACCTGCTGTCAAAAGCTTTTCAATAAAAGAATCTTACCCTAGGTTATAGAAAACGAATGAGGAAATTCTGCAGTTTTGTGGGAGCAGTGGGAAGAAGACCACCAGATGTTTCAGGAGAGTTAGTAATGGCATGAGCCATAAACCCCTCATCCCCACGACCCATACCTCTTCTCTGGTTCTTTGCTGTTCTCTACCTGCTCTTCTCTTATTCTGCTCTACCTTCATTGTTACCAAATTCTCAGCCCCCCAGTCTACAGGTCAAGGATAGATATTGGCTAAATATGACTCATTTTTAAGGCCAAGGTGGACTGTGGCCTGCTAACTTCCCTTTGGGATTTGTACCTGCAGGCAGTACTATATCTTGGCCTTGGGCATACTCTCCTGTTGCCAGCCTGGAGACTTTATACATCTTGTCATTAGCCACTCAGCCACAGAATTTCCTTCTTCAGGAAGCCAAGGAATGGAGAGTCAGCTGATCCCCCACCACAATCCATCTAGGCTCACAGTGCCAATCAAACAGTGTACATGGCTTGGTAGGGTCACCCAGATATGCGAGTGAACCAAACCCTCAGGATCCCAGTTTAGGTTGGCAGGTGGTTCAGTCCAGGTTCTATGGAGACTAGCCCAGTGGATTCAGGAGTCTAGACGGGTGTATGAAAAGTCATATCTAGTTGCTGTGGGGGCACAGGGTAAGAGACTGACAGCAACTGGGTTCCAACTCTGTCCCTACCACATAGGGAGATGTAGTGAGAACAGGTTAGTTAAGGGGCCCAGTGCAGACTAATAGCCATGGAATGCATCTCAGATCTCATCCTCTCCCAAAGATGGGTCTGCTTGAAGGGGGGTCGGACTAAGGCTCAGTGCCCCCGTAGCCATTAGCATTGTCCTGGGAATTCCAGAAGAGGACCAGTCTCTGTTCCTTGTGTGGGGAGCTTTCTTGCCTAAGTTTGAAGGTTTGATACCTCATTGTGGTTTTCATTTAATGAATGTGTTGGCATTAGTAATGTGACTACTTTAGGAAATTATTTTGGAGGGTAGCATGTTCAAAAACACATCCTTATGTCAAATTCATTTAAAAATATTTTATTGATTTCAGAGAGGAATTGAAATAGAGAGAGAGGGTGTGGGGAGTTTGATTGACTGCCTCCTGAATGCTCCTTATTGAGGATTGAGCCCACAACCTGGGCATGTGCTCTGACGGGGAATGGAACCATGGCTTCCTGATTCATAGGGCAACACTCTGAGTCAGGGCATGTTAATTATATTTTTAGACACATTCAAAACACGAAGTTTACAAAGGAAAATCTTAGTGGGTTCTTTAATTTCCTCATTTTTGTCTCTAAAGTTTCTATAAATTCATGAATGTAAATGTCACTGTAAAATCAGAAACTCTATACTATGATTGATTAATTCTAGAACATTTCTTAAATTCCATTTATGCTAGGATTACTAAGCTTTATTTTCTAAGGGAAAGTGAAAGAATGGTCACTTATGGATTTAAAATACATCCTGAAAAAAAGCTGACTTGGGGAATCAAGAGATATGAGTCCTTTGAAATAATATCATTTGAAGAGTAGCTCAAATAGAATTTAATGGACTGCGAAACTATAGTTTTAAATTAGTGTACCTGGTAAAGAGCTTTGCACTGGTAAGTAATATGAAAGGTCAAATGAAATATTCTAATTACCTTAATAGTTAAATCATCTTGCTTATTAATATGTCATTTATTTTGACAGTTATTTTTTTTGGGGGGGTGAAAGCAAGGAACTCTGCTGTTTAGCATCTATGTCATATCATTAGAAATCATTAACCAAGTGCTCACACACATACTACCCATGATGGATCACACAATCAAAATGTATCTCATCATTTGGGCTTCAAGAAATTTTTGGCTAAATACAGTCAAGCCACAATTATATGCTGAATAATATATTATGATTTAATCTGTCAAAACCTCAAAAAAGTTATTACTCAAGAAGAAAAAACAACAGACATCTGGTGAATCAACTTTATTGCATAACAAGAGTAGGAGTAGTATAGTAGTAGTGGTACATAACAAGTTAGTACAAAGTAAACCCATTCAAGAAGGTGTCGTCAACAACCGTGGCAGGGAGTAGAGGAGGGGTATTGAGGCATACATCCAAGGAGGTGGGAAAAACAACGGACCTGCGTTCTGGTCTCCAAAACATCAGGGTCTTATTTCAGACCTTGTATAATTATATTCCTCCCTCAGCTTCAGTTGGCTCACCTCTAAAATAGAAAGTGAGGGTAGATGTTCTCTTAGGTCTACCACCTATTAACAATACAGGATTCTAGGGACAAATGCAGAGACCTTGAAAGATAGGAATGCTATAGTTTAAGAGGAAGGAGAAGCATAAAGCCACAGAGGTAGGGAAAAGCGAATATTTTTTGTGCAAGGGCAAGGTGTGTTGTGGGACAGCAAGGACCTTAAACAAGACTGACGAACTACTGTGACATTTCTGGGGGCAATATATTTATAAAAGGGCAAGACAGAATGCTAAGCCTAGCAGGGGACAAGAAGCAGGGACCAACTAGAGAAAGAGATACTGTTTCCTATGGTCAGTAGTCTGACGTCTCTTGCTCCCTGTCTCACACACGAGTCTGTATGTGTTCATGAAACTTCATTGCAACCCCATCCCCAACACACACACCAACTAAAGAAAGAAAAGGGTATGGTTACAGATGCCTTCTCTTTATACCCGCACAAGTAGCCCCCTTTTGTGGGCCAGGAAGCCAACAGCGGTTGCTGACAAGATGGTAGTCCATCCAATCAGCCTCAGCAGGCCTGGCACGGAGGGCAAATGTCTCTCCAAGAAGGTCGTGTTAATGGGCTGCCCGGGAACATCCTGGGTTCGGAGAACATTTGGTGTCAGTACAGGGCTTGTGCACTTCACTCCAGAAAGTCTGCATTTCCTCCAGTTCTCTGAACATAACTTCACTCTTACCAACCTCTGGACTGTTCAACATAACATCCCCTCTGGTCATAACACACGTCTCCATCCCCCCACTTGGCCCTTTTCCTTAACTAATTCTGACTTATCCTTCAAGTCTCAGTTTATACCTCACTTCTTCAAGGAGCCCTTCCTGTGCCCCCAGGCTAAGATGGTCCCTCTTTTAACGTTCTCAGAGTGTCATCTTCATCACCATCGTGCTTTCTGGTTATCATCTGTTCTCTCAACCACTTGTTGAGCTCATGAAAACACTGCTGATCCTTTTCACAACAGCTGGTGCAGCGTTGGCACACAATAAATATTTGTTGAATTGAATAAATCGATGGTCCATTCAGCCCTCAATCCCATATGTGACAGGCACTAAGAGAATAACTGGACTGGTAGGGCTATTCTTTTTGACTTCATACCTTTGACCTTCTCACCCCTGTCCTCTACAATGCATTTCACTCTATCTTGTATGTGTCCTTCCTTCCAATCAGGAAGACTCCCTGGAGTTTTATGATGAAAATAATGATGTATATAAGAAAAAACCATTTTTAAATCTAAATCTCCATTTCATTCATCCCTTTGCCCCTGGACAGGGGATGCTGCTATATCTTCCTTTCATTTTCTACCTCCTGTTGAGAATCACCAGATTAGAGATTTAGTCAATAGGCACATGTTCAGTTCTTAATGTCTAGAACTCTCAGACCAAAGTAAAATTTTTTTCTAATAATCTGTAATAAATGTGACAGCTACAAATTTACAAAAGTTCTAAATCTATTACCTTTGACCTAGCTCATGCCATTAAACATTCACTTAGGGAAAGGTATGTGAATATATACAAGTGTGTTCTTTTTGAAAATTACTATTTTTTAAATATTTATTATTGATTTCAGAGAGGAAGGAAGAGGGAGAGAGATAGAAACATCAATGATCAGAATCATTGATCGGCTGCCTCCTGCATGCCCCCTACTGGGGACCAAGCCCACCACACTGGCATGTGCTCTTGACCAGAATGGAACCTGGGACCCTTCAGTCTACAGGCTGACACTCTACCTACTGAGCCACACTGGCTAGGGCTAAAATAATTGTTTTAAAGGACAGAGATTTGAATTCATGAAATAAAATATAACCTACCACAAACTCTGGTTCAGACTGCCAGATTTCATCCTCTGGAATCTTCCTCATGGCATGCAGGATCTGAAAAGAAAGAATATCCTGGTGAATAACAAAAGTAACACCATTTTTTTTTCCAAATCTGCTCTTTAAATAAAGGACTTGAGATATCTGTAAAAAAATACCAGAGTAACAGCTAACATAGTCCACTGAACCTTTAAAAGGTCCTAAAATGTCTTTCATTGATGGCATAAGAGGCTTCAATCAATAGGCTCATCATAAATTATATTTGTGAACATGACTTAATAGGCATGAGATCACAGGAATTGTTAGGAAATATAAAAATGAATTCTGAGTCCTAATAGAAACACATTTGGTGCTGTAATATTAGTCCTAGGTTATGTCTGAAAGAGAGCCATAGTGATCTTTTGTCTAATGGATTCTTTTTGTCTTGGCTGACACGATAGATATTTTCATTGTTACTTTTGGGTTAAAGTGTTCGCTTCAACTGAGACTACTGTTCAAATTGGGTTTCATATGTCTACTGGAAAGTTGGCCTCCAAGATCTCAGACATCTTTGACCTACTTATCAGGCCCAGGAGTCACGTCCTTCCCCACAACCCATGACTCCAGGCCTTACCTCTCGGGCTGCTCTCTCTCCAGCCTCCACTGCCCCCTCCATATAACCACTCCAGTGTGTAGCAGTCTCTGTGCCTGCAAAATAAATCCTGCCCACTGGCTGGCGCAGTACCCTTGAAACAAAAGCAAAGAGGTAACAGTGGTCAGTATCAGAGAACCAAAGAACCTTCTCACAATGACCAAGGCTGGTTGGTATCCTCAGATTCTAAACATCAGTATTACATTGTGAATTTTGGCAAAATGCTCACAGGTTCTTCCAGCTCTTGCATGATTCTTGTCACAAAGTCCACTCCTGTACCAAGAACTTACAAGGAAAGGGACTAACATCAATGGAGCATGCATTTTCTTCACCTACATGAAGTCATGAGTAGCTCCTTCTATGGCTCACTAACTCTTACAGTGGTTCTCAACCTTCCTAATGCCGCAACCCTTTAATACAGTTCTTTATGTTGTGGTGATCCCCAACCATAAAATTATTTTTGTCGCTACTTCAGAACTGTAATTTGCTATTGTTATGAATCTTAATGTAAATATCTGTGTTTTCTGATGGTCTTAGGAGACCCTGCTAGCTGTTTGCGACCCACAGGTTGAGAACTGCTGCTTTATAAGCTGACACATGCCCCAGTTCCTTACCTGGCTATTTCATCAATGAACTTGGGAAATCACCACTCTGGCTTCCCCATCTCTTCAAGGACACACTATGATGATTTCTAAGACCTTTTCCATCAGTGACATGTGACAAATCTGTGAGTCCAAAACTACCATTCATGAGCCCTTACCTCTACCAGTATTGAGTTTGATCACTTTACAATTACAAAGGTTAACACATTTGGATGCTTTTCTAAGTGCATTAGTCCTTATCACAACCCTATGAGGTTGGTCTTATTTTTATCCCCATTTTGAAGATGAGAATGTAGAGGTAAAGAGACTGAGGTGGACATTGTGATGCACTGCCCAGACCCCCTATCAAGAATGAAAGGCTTATTTTAGCTGCTGCAAGTATTGCCAGAAGATGACCTTTTGATAGCAGTCCTCTTTGGAGATTGCCTCAGCTGAAGAAAATTGTCTTGCTCAAGGTCATGTCTCCTTCCAGCAGCAGTTGCATCCAATGACTGATCATCATGGGGCTAGAAAGACTCTTGCAACAACTCTTAAGGGCTATCCTTAGCTCTGGAACTCCCTGTGGAGACAGCTGAGGCCTTCATTAGAAATGTATCACAGCCCAACGTCTTCCTCTGCCCACTCCTATGTCCTTCCTCTCTCACAGGTGTTGATACCAAATGCCGTCCCTAGCACATATCCCGCATGCTCTTTGTTTCAGAGTCTGCTTCCTAACCAGCAACAAAGACAAAGTAATTTTTTTCTAGGTCACAGCTAGTAAGTGGGAGAGATGGTATCTGACTCTAGAGCACACAATCTTAACCACTTGTTTATATTCCCTCCCTTAGTGAATTATTTCTTTAATCATTTCAATCAACTCTATGACACAGTGGCTATTATCATTATCCCATTTACACATGAATAAACTGAATATTGGAGAAATGTGTAGTGACTTGTCAAGAGCCCCATGGTTAGCAAATAGCAGAGCTACAATTTTAACTAAGCCTGCGAGATATCAAAGTCTGTCTTTGTTGTTTTTAAAAATATAAATTTTTATTGATTTCAGAGAGGAAAGGAGAGGGAGAGATACAAACATCAATGATGAGAGAGAATCATTGACTGCTTCCTACACGCCCCACACTGAGGATAGCAAGCCCAAAACACAGGCATGTCCCCTGACCAGGAATTGAACTGTGACCTCTTGGTTCATAGGTCAATGCTCAACCACTAAGCCATCCCGGCTGGACAAGGTCTCTGTTTTTATCACCTATGTTTTGCTTAATATGTCCAAAGCTAACACACGTATACTCATATAGTGTGTGTATTATAACACACTGTATATCACCAGGCCTTTTATCAGAAAACTAAACAGTCTGGCTTCATATAATACATTGAGGAATGCAAAATCACCCAGAGACCAGCCATTGCAGAACCACTCCACCTCCAGACATTCCACGAACTTGTAGGACTTCAAGCATTTGCTCATACAGTTCCTTCTGCCTAGAGTGTATTTCCCAATAGCCTTCCTCTGCCTTCTACAATCCTCAGATGAGATGGGTATTATGAAGCCTTTTATATTTCTCTAGATAAGGCCAGACTATAACTCCCTAGGCACCCATGGTATTTGTGTACCCCTCTACTAGAGTACTTACCATAGTAATTAGTGTCATTACCATAGCATTGGAGCAATGTTTGATGTTTTCTTAGATCCCCATCCCCCACCCCAGTCCCCAACACCATCAGCTCCTTCACAGCAGAGAGGGCTTTTCTTGGTATCAAAGTTTTTAGCATAAGGCTTGGAAAATGGTTGGCACTTAGCCACTAAATGCTGAATGGAGCTATTGCCATTGATGTATTCTATACTCACCATATCAAAAAATTAACTTGTTGAGCCAGTAACTAATCAGGTATTCTCATAGATGATATTTGTTATCTTCAGAAAGATGATGAAAGTGCTAACCAAAATCATTATATACCTTCTCACAGGTATAGATTTTAATATTTCTTTGGCTGCTTTTCATGAACAGATCGATTAGTCATTTACACATGTTCACACCCTCTACCCTCTTTTAATTATACACTTTCAGCAGCCTTTTACTCACTACTCTACATTTCCTATTTTGGTTAGATTGAGCTTGGCATTAAATGACTGCTTGGTTTAATATTACTCTCATTCATAACAATTACTGCTATATCATTAATTCACACCTTGTTATCAAATACAATTAACTAAACACCAATGAGTCATACTTGGATACAAAGCACTGTGAATGCTAAAAATCATTGAATTATGCATTTTGTTTGGGTAAATTGTATGCTATATGAATTATATAAAGATGCTAAAAAATAAAACTGATTATCAATATATTGATTATTGTCTATTATATGCTATTTGTATTTTCTAATACACCCAATAAGAGAAGTGAGGTTCAAAGAGGTGAGGTGACCTATTCAGGATGACAAGGTCGGTTATTGGTAGAATTAGGAGTGGAGCCCAAGTCCCTTCGCTTTCAGTATTGAACTCATTTTGCATTTATAATGTACCCATGTTGGCACTTACACAGTTCCATCTGAGGAAATTTCACTGAGCTGTAAACTCAGCATAAAGGTACTTCTCTTTACAATATAGGTGAACCTTCTGATTATCCAAGTTCCTATTATGATGCTGCAAACTTCTTTGGTCATATTGATTGAGATTGTTTCCTCAAAGGATTTAGAGTGAAAGGCACCCCCATAATGCAGAATTATGACTTCTTTCATGAGATTCACAATATACAAACATGCTTGTGGATTTTTAACATCCCTAAGAAACAGGAGAGCTACATGAACCTGTTTAGAATTTGCATTAAAATTAGCATGCTTTTACTGTACCTTCCATACAGAGTCATGATCCCAGGGGGGAAGTAGGTTGTGTAGCAGCCTCCTGAGTACTGGTCCTCACACCAGTTCTTCTCTTCATAGTGCACCGGCTGCGTGGCAGAGTGACAAAAGTTCAACGAAAACTCAAGGGAATCCTCTCCAGAATAAACCAAACACATTCTAATAAGCTTCCTATTGAAGAACCATCATATGTCTGAAGTAGAGCCTTATTATCCTGATGTTTCTTAGAGATACGTCTTTGGGCAGGTAAATATCCTTGGTAATAAAATAAGAAATTTTGACTTCAAAAGTTTTTTTTTTTTTCAGTTGGTTCATCCATGTCGCAGGTACTGGTCATAAGCTGCAACTGTTTCGTTCCATTTAAAAATGGAATTAATAAGTTTTAGTGCCTAATGGTTTCAAGACAAGTTTCTTTTTAATATTTTTTAATTGATTTTTTACAGAGAGGAAGCGAGAGAGAAAGTCAGAAACATCGATGAGAGAGAGACATCGATCAGCCACCTCCTGCACGCCCCACAGTGGAGATGTGCTCGCAAGCAAGGTACATGCCCCCGACCGGAATGGAACCTGGGACCTTTCAGTCCGCAAGCCGATGCTCTACCTACTGAGCCAAACCGGTCTCGGCTCAAGACAAGTTTTAAAAAGGATTTTTGCTTCTGGAGTGATTGAAACAGGAAAAAAAAAAACCCACAGAAAAAAAAACATGTCTGTTGAGGATGATTGGATTCATATTTTGAGCTTTGTTGAAGGAAGCTAGACAGACAAATTAATGTTTTCATGGGATAGAGGCAATTCTGTTGGTGGTACTTGTAAACAACTATTGGTCTAAAAAAATGTTTGATGGCCAGCCCTCTACCCTCTCTGCATCTGAGGGTGACAAGCACCACATCAGCACCCTTCTCTGACTGTTCCCTGCCAATCAGAAGGAAGGGTGGACTTCATCTTTCACCTTCCCTTGCTTCCAGGACTTGATTCCTTCTGCACAATAGACAACAGCCAGGGCTCATATTCTTTGGGACAACTTAGGTGTTGATCAGCCCCGTGTAAACCCCTTTGAGAATGCATTAGGGAAAACATGAGTTCTAGGGCCCTACTATGAGCCTATTCCGGCCAGTCCCTTGAGGACAAAGCAAGATGTCTCTCTCTCTCTCTCACGGAAAGGGTTGAGAAGCAGCCTTACCTGCAAAGCTTCTTGGGATCCCAGAACTTTTGCATAGAGCTCACAGAGTTTGTTCAACCTATGAGAGGAGGAGTGGGGACGAAAGTGAAAATGAAGGAAGGGAAACAAAATATGAAAGAGGCACTATCCCCTCATTCAAAAGGACACCGTGAGCCACTGCTTCCACTTGACATTTCATTTTAATTTTTTAAAACAAGGCACTTTGTTCTATTTCAAATGTCTTAAATCCATGAGGTCACAAACAGAAAATAAAGTGAGGCATGTCCTGAATCATGGGGGTATACAGTAATGTATTCATTTAAAAAATGTTGTGTTCCTCTTAAGTGTCAATCTGCTAAGCCTTGGAGATTCTGGGAGGATGCAGACATGATCCTTATTCACCCCTTTCCTACTCCACTGCAAAGCAATAGGTATAGCAGAAAGAGCAGAGAGCAAGAAAAGCTTTAAATTCTGCTTCTGTCTCTTATGAGCTGTAAGGTCTTGAGCGGGTTACTTGAGGTCTCAGAATTTAAGTTTTATCAACAAACTCACATGGGATCACATTGTTTTTGTTAATATGTAAAACAATGTGGTCCCATCAGCAGCACCACCCAGGAACTTGTTAGAAATGCATCCTCCCCAAGTAAATTTTTAGCTTCTGGGCTATATTCATTTTTTTATTCTCAGGGGATATGTGTATTATGTATTCTCCGTAACTTCTTTCATGGTATCTTATGTACAATAAACTCAGTAAATATTAATTGGAATAATTGATTCTTAAGTTATAAGTACTGTGCCCTTATACAAGACCCTTATAATGAACACAACAGACATGTAACATTGAAAACACATTTTAGGCAGTATTTAAGTTAAAAAGTTAAGTAAAATTGAAAGGCAGTCAAGTACACAGAAAAGAAGTGGGGGAGGCGAAAGGGAGGGAAGGGGGAGGAAGGAAGAGAGAGGCAGAGGAAGGAAGGAAGGAAGAAAGGAAGGAAGAAAGGAAGGAAGAAAGGAAGGAAAGAAGAGAGGGAAAAACGCACTTTATTTCTTACCTTTCTTCTTTGGTCAGACGTGCCAGTTTTAGGGTTTTGTGGGAAAGGATAAATCTAAATCATACAAACAAGCCAAAAAAAGGGGGGAATTAATTGCTGCTTTCATCATGGCCTCATTTCTAAAGCTACACATGTGCCTAGTGCACAAGTTAAAAGTAAAGCCAAAGAAACAAATTATACAGTAGCTATTGAATGTTTTACTATTTGCATGTTACATTCCAGACACCGAAATGCACCTTCGGGTTGTAGGGATTCAAGATGCTAAAGATAGATGACTAGCTATAATTTCTGCCTAGGGTAATACAGTGGTACCTCGAGATACGAGTGGCCTAACATATGAGATTTTTGAGATACGAGCCGTCGAGAGAGCGATTTTTGCTTTGAAATACGAGCAACATTTGAGATAGGAGTCATCGCTTGGATCGGCCGGCTGCACACGACCCACCAGTTTACCGTGACTCGAGCGTCTCATAGTTTCCCACGCCTCAAGGTTACGGAACGAATTAAACTCGTATCTCGAGGTACCACTGTACTTTGACTAACTGACTTCTCTCTACCTAGCTGGTGGCTACCAGGAATGTCCAGCTAAGTCTTGTCCAAGCCTTTCCAATGTCATCCACCCCAGTGTCCTGTGGTTCTACCTACACAATGGTGTCCCTCTAGTGGCCACCCTTCTACGAGGAGAATCTGCCTCCACCTGTAGCTGTCGTATTGCTTTCCACCTCGCAACTGTCTTTGATCTCTCTCCTCGGACCCTACACTCTCTCTGAAATAAACTCATATGTATTCCAGGGCGCCTATTAATTTTGACTTCTCCCTGCCAGGAAGAGGACTGGCTGGCCTTGGCTTTCCTCTCGTGGGACTTGGAAAACCTCATCACTCCACATAAATAACATTGATGTTCACGTAAGTCTCCATAAGGAGCCCTCTTGCTAAAAACCCTAAATCAGGTCTTCATATCACGCTTTCGCACAAGATAGCTTATGGAAATCTATTGAGTCACAGCATTAAATATGAAGCAGAAAATGAATGTAGCAAATTTTAAAATGTTACTAGTGTTATGATTTCTAAATATTCATTGGAAAACATTTATAAAAGAATTTTTCTGCTGCTGGATTGGGAGAATAGTGCTATTGGGTAAAAAATGTATTTTTAAAAGTTTGGGACACGTTATCAATAGGATGGGAATACACTGTCAACATCAAATAGCATTCACACCACCGTAACTGTGCCTTACCCCATGATGGCAGCATAGTTGCCGTCAGGTTTGGTATCATCCAACGTGTAGGCCACTGGAGCTTCCTCTCCTTCGATAATCATGGTTCCACAATAATCTTGGAAGGACAGCAAAAGGGAAGAAGACATTCATCCCTCTCTCAGGATAGCCCTAGCAGTTACAATGAGCACCCAGAGCTCCAAGCCATTTCAAACATGATCTCCAGAAGAACCTGAGAAACCGTTTCAGCTCGTTCTGCACAAAGGACTTGTCTCATTCCCCTCCGGGACGAAACATATGCCATTTCAACCAAAGACTGTGAAATGGTGACAACACCAAAGCAGAATCTAAAATGTTATCACAGCCCTAACCGGTTTGGGTCAGTGGATAGAGCGTCGGCCTGCAGACTCAAATGTCCCAGGTTCGATTCCAGTCAAGGGCATGTATCTTGGTTGCATGCACATCCCCAGTGGGGAGTGTGCAGGAGGCAGCTGATCGATGTCTCTTTCTCACCGATGGTTTCTAACTATCTCTCTCCTTTCCTGTTTTTTTTTTTTAAATCAATAAAATATATATTAAAAAAATAAAATGTTATTACGATATCCTACTACAGTGCACCCTACCTCCTTGTTCATCATTTACTTGCAAACTGAGTTCCTTTGAATAAAATTATAGTGGAAGACTCTGGAACAAATGTGTAGAAAATCCAATAAGAGGGGTTCAAAATGAGAAAGAGCTCTGAGGGTGTGCACCGCCTTGACCTGCGTATGAGCAGACACACCTGTAAAGCCTTTTAGCCTGCACTTGTTTCTTTCTCTCTCTCTCCTCCCACACCCTTTCCCTCTGTGCATTCCTGAGAATCAATGTCCTCGTCAGCCACTGGGTTGAGGGGTGTTCGTATTCCTCAAAAACGGAAAAGTTTAATGAGGTTCTTTATCAAGAGTAACAATGACCAAAGCGGTAACACCCCACAATCAAACAAACAGGAATGAACTCTTAGGGGAAAAAATAGGTGACCTGAGTCACAAGAGGAAGCAGTTGAGCAGCATGTTCTTCACGGTGGGTCACTACACACTGTCCTTTGCAAAGGGTAGATTATTTGCTCAACTAATGCACTACTTTAATAGTAGCCCTAAATAGGATTTCCTGGGGGAATTAGCAGGCCACAATGTGGCTAGAAAAGGATATATACAGAAAGAACCACCCCAAGGTAAAACTGAAAATTTCTCCTTTGCCTTCAGCATAATCTCTACTTTTCTGTAGTTTATTTCCTCATTTCAGTTCATCCTTCTCTTTGCCCTCAGTCCCTGGTACTGACTGTTCATACATAGCCTTCTCTCAGAAGAAAAATAGACATAATAAGAGTAAATATGATAAGACTTTAGAATTGTATTATCCGATACAGTAGCTACTAATTGCATGTGGCATGTTACATTTTATTTGAAAGCAATTAAAATAAAATAAAATAGAAAAATGTGCCCAACCAGCGTGGCTTAGTGGTTGAACATTGACCCATGAGCCAGGAGGTTATGGCTTGATTCCTGGTCATAGCACATGCCCGAGTTGTGGGCTCCATTCCATGCAGGACATGCGAGAGGCAGCCAATCAATGATTCTCTCTCATCATTGATGTTTCTATCTTTCTCACTCCCTCTCCCTTCCTCTCTGAAATCAATACAAATATATTTTAAAAAAGAAAGAAAAGTGTGGTTCCTTAGTCTCAGTTACATTTCAAATGTTCAACGCCTACATATGGCAAGTGGCTGTCATATTGAACATAGCAGCTCTAGCGCATTTCCATCATTCCAGAATCTAGCACTTTTAGCATCCCTGTAATGTTTTCCCAGTATCATAGCACACTTGCTAACTCTATCTGAATGAATACATTGATGTAATTCAATATAGTAGAATCTTGACACAAGTGAGAACTTGCCTGGAAATGTTCAGAATCCCCACTTTTGTGAATACCTCTATAAACTCATTCTTTTTAAAATTTCCATGACAATTTGCATTCAATATTCTTTGTATTAACTTCAGGCATACAGCATAGTGGTTAGACTTTATAAAGTGGTCTTCCCAATATTTCAAGTACCCATCTGCCACCGTACATGAAACTCATACTTTAAATATCTGTATTTGAAATATTAATAACCCATTTTCACAAGATTTTGTGGGAGGATTAAATACATTTTATATAGAATTAGGAAGAGTTGGTCATATTCTAATGGAAGATAATTTTGAGTTTGTGCCAATATATCTTATCTGATAGAATTGTACTTAGAACCTGGACTAATGTTTTATGCCCAGCATTCTAATAAAAAGTTGTATGCAAATGTGTATCTTTGTACCAAGTTTCTTTGACCTTCTCCCCAAGGTCTTTATTTAAGGAAAAGTACTTACTCTTTTTCCTCCAAAAGGGCTCTTTATAATAAACGATACACTTGATGACTGAACCCAGAGGCACACGTGTGATTAGCTGGTTTCTCATCATTGGCAGAGGAGGATTGAAATGAATCTTCATGCCCAGAATAGGAGGAATAGCACTAATCACATACTTAGCCTGGAAGAGGGAGGGGGGAGTGGTTAAACATTGTTGGTGAGTTGTGCTTTTTAATCTAATGTTTCTCCCTTAATTAACTCTTCTCTCCACTTCATTCTCTCTCTTTTTAAAAATATATTTTATTGATTTTTTACAGAGAGGAAGGAAGAGAGATAAAAACATTGATGAGAGAGAAACATCAATCAGCTGCCTCCTGCACACCCCTCACTGGGGATGTGCCTGCAACTAAGATGCCCTTGACCAGAATCAAACCTGGAACCCTTCAGTCCGCAGGCCGACGCTCTATCCACTGAGCCAAACCGGTTAGGGCTTCATTCTCTTCTTAACAGAATGACTAAAAGGATCTTGTTAAAACCAAAATGAGCCTTTATTGTTTCCTAGTTCAAAACCTCCAAGGACTTCCCATCACACTTAGAGTCAAAACGAAATTCCTCACAGTCACTTCCAAGATTTCCAAGACCATGTAAGTCATCTCTGATCTCACCTCCTGTTATTCTTCCCCTCCATTCTCAATTCTGCCATTTTTGACCACCTGGCAGTTCCTTCATCATGCCAGGCTTGTTGCTACTTCAGGACTTTTGCTCCGGCTGTACTGTCTACCTGGAATGTTCTTCCTTCAGATAGTTATGACTTAATCCATCATCTCTTTTGTCTCTCTGCTCAGATATCACCTCTGAATGAGTCCTTCCTTTATGACTTATTTAAAATTGCATGACCAGTTGTCCCACCCCCACCTTATGGCACACTCTCTCCCCCTTCCCTGCTTGATTTTGCTACAGCGCTTGTATATTTTAACTAAGGACTTTCTCTTTCATGAGAATATAAGCCACATGAAGGCAAATAATTTTATCTGTTTCGTTCAATATTCTGCTCTAAACTCCTAGAATATGGTCAGGCACATAGAAATCACTTGATATTTATCAAATAAATATTTTGTTTTTATAATTATGTAGGAGCCCAATACAGAGGGTTGATAGTATACCAGTATGTTTTTATTACCTCACCCCCCCCCAAATATTCTGGTTCTCTTTTCCTTTCTTTCATATAGAGATAGTTTTTCCACTTTGGACAAAGGAATGGTCTATAAAAGTGGTTCTCAACCTGTGGGTCGCGACCCCTTTGGGGGTCGAACGACCCTTTCACAGGGGTCGCCTAAGACCATCAGAAAACACCTATTTCCCATGGTCTTAGGAACCAACAGACTGCTCCTCGGTGTAGCAAAGTGTAGCAATGTAGTTTACTGTTGTCATATGAAGACTGTTACCCATGCTACACCATGATTCAAGACAAAAATTTCATTTATTTGTAATTAGAAATAAATATTTCACAATATATAATTACATATTGTTTTTGTGATTAATCACTATGCTTTAATCATGTTCAATTTATAACAACGAAAATACATCCTGCATATCAGATGTTTATATTACAGTTCATAACAGTAGCAAGATTACAGTTATGAAGTAGCAATGAAAATAATTTTATGGTTGGGGGTCACCACAATGTGAGCAACTGTATTAAAGGGTCGCGGCATTAGAAAGGTTGAGAACCACTGGTCTATAAAGTCTGGAACATTCTTGATTTTATTTAAGCTTTGGTTATGAATGCGATTCTGGCCTCTTTCCCTTAGTTTAAGGCTCTTGGTTACCTCATACACCTCGTGATTTAGGGTCTCTACAAGGATATTTTCTCCTGTCTGGTCAATGTGAGTCACAGCCCGCTCCAGCTTCACTTGATCCCCAAGGCGATTCATTATCCGCTCACACACTTGACCAGATCCACCCACAAATTTTCTCTCCTGGAAAGAAAACAAAGATTAAAAAGATAGGCAGGAAATATACTAATGGGTATAAATTATTGGTAGTTTTTTCTCACATATCTTTTTGTAATATATATATATTGCTGTTTTGAAATGTCTTTCACCATTGCTGTCTAACTAATGATAGCTGGATTTTGACAAAATTACAGGTTTTCTAACAGTCAAGTTCTAGGTTATGCTTTTGCAGATTTCCAGGCTCCAACCTCAGCTGGACAATCTCACCCTGACCCCATGCCCTATTTGCCTGGTCACTGTCCCTGCTCTATGTATCATCTGCATCTTTTTATTGAGTGGCTGGGTCTGGTGAAGCTATACCTACAGCTGGGCCATGACTTGCATGAGCCTGTTTTTCCCATTCTTATTACACAGGCTCAGAACCTCGCTGGCCCACTCATCCCTAGACCAACCTACTCCCTGTTTCAAGCTGCCCATCTCATTCTGGGTCAGGTTCCTGCTGTTTCTGTGGCCACTGCATCATCTTTTCTGAGCCCTGCTAAAGCTTGAAAATGTTCTACACAGTTGAACTGACTGCCTCCTCCCAAATTTTCAGTTCAATTAATTTTTAACTTGTTTTTATTGACTTTAGATAGAGGAAGAAAGAGGGAGAGAGGGAAACATCAATGAGAGAGACTCATTGACTAGATGCCTCATGCACACCCCCCTACTGGGGATTGAGCCCACAGTCTGGACATGTGACCTGACTGGGAATTGAACCATGACCTCCTGGTTCATGGGTTGATGCTCAACCACTGAGCCATACCAGCTAGACTCAGTGAAATTTTTAAAAGATTGTTTTCAAATAAGCTTAGGAAGAAAAGAATGAAGAAAGGAGAAAGAAGTGGGGAATGAAGAGGAAGAGGGTGAGGACAAAGAAGAAGAGAAAAGAAAAATGACTACCAACCAGATTACAGTGGTACCTCGAGATACGAGTGCCCTAACATACAAAATTTTTGAGATACGAGCCATCGAGCGAGCGATTTTTGCTTTGAAATACGAGCAACAGTTGAGATACGAGTAATCACGTGGATAGGCCGGCTGCACACGACCCACCAGTTTACCGCGACTCGAGTGTCTCATAGTTTCCCACACCTCAAGGTTACGGAACGAATTAAACTTGTATCTTGAGGTACCACTGTATATAAGAACTCTAAACCACTTCTTACTATACCTAACACAGTGCCTTATACAATGCTGAGGCTCAGGAAATAGGCAATGAATGAATTAATGAATTCCACATGTGTGTGTTTTAAGTTTAAATGCATTTCTGACTTTCCTTGTTGAATGTACCAAGAAGTGCTCATCATGTTCATCAGATGTTCTTCTATCTAATAAAGAGGGAATATGCCAATTGACTGTTACACCCTCACAAAGATGGTGGTGCCTACAGCAAATAAGGAGGGAATATGCTAATTGACTGCCATAAGATGGTGGTGCCCAGTCCCTTAAGCCCAACTGGGGTGGCAGGCATGCAGCATGGCTGGGCTCACACACAGGTGGGTCTGGCTGCTCCATACGCCTCCCTCTAGAGTCTCCCAGTCCCCTAAGTCCCCTAGCCACCCAGGGCTGCCCAAGGCACAGGCAAGCATTGGATGGCAGCTACCCAGCCATCCAGGGCCACCTGTAACCAGGGCCAGCCAAGGCTTATACTGCTGGCAGTGGCAGCAGCAGAGGTGTGATGGGGGTGTCGCCTTCCCTTGATTGCCTGGGTCACCTCCCACTCCTGAGGGCTCCTGGATTATGATAGGGGGCAGGCCAGGATGAGGGACTCCCTCCCTGCAGTGCATGGATTTTCATGCACCAGGCCTCTAGTAAGTATATAAAAAAGAGAAGCTTAATCCTTTAAAAAATATATTTTATTGATTTCAGAGAAGAAGGGAGAGAAATAGAGAGAGATAGGAATACCAATGATGAAAGAGAATCATCAATCAGCTGCCTCCTGCATGCCCCACATGGGAGATAGAGCCTGAAACCTGGGCATGTGTCCTGATCAGGAATTGAATTGTGAACTCCTGGCTCATAGGTGATGCTCAACCACTGAGTCATGCTAGCCAGGCTAAGAAGCCTAATTTTAAAATTACATTGGCTGCTGGGTTCTTACATTGGGTACCTAACAATCAGACTGTCCCTCACAAAAGTCACCTTGAGCTGCTATGATATACTTCTGAGAACCACAGGACTGCCTCTTGATTCATTCTATATCCACTCACGACTGAAGGATGATGTCAATCTTTCATTTTAGGCAGTGGTGATTTTCTGTTGGAATGGTGGAAGTATGGATAGGTACCTGCCCTCCATTGCTTGTTGAGATGATCCTGGTTGTGCCTCCACACTGCTTCACATACCATAGAAACCACAGAGCAGAGACTTCATGAGTCTCTGCAGTGACACACAAGTTCACAAAGAGAGTAGCGAACTTCTTTGCAGATCTACTCAGGAAGAAACAAGAGAAAAATCAGCAAATGCAAAAGAGCATCAACTTAATTCTGTGGAAATTATTCAAGCAATAAATTTATTTAGGTCAGTTTGGCAAAAGTTAGCAAGTCACAGAAAATTGTCACTAGAATCCTGTATTATTAAATACTAGAGGCCTGGTGCATGGAATTCATGCATGGGTAGGGTCTCTAGGCCTGGCCTTCAATCAGAGACAATCTTCTCTAGCTGTCGGTAGCTGGCTCCAGCCCCCACCATCAACGCCACTGTTTGCCCTATGTGTGTGGGTGACCAGCAGGGTGATCAGGGCCCTGCCCACTCTCACCCGCCTTGGCCTGGTGTTGCCCATGTCTGCCACCACTCACCCCTGTTTCCCCAGTCCCCATTGGGCAATTGGAGCCTGCCAGCTGGAAGGAGGGATGGAGAGGTTGGCTGTTCCTGCCCACTTGCTGGCCCTTCCCCCCATTGTCAGTCACCATTTGTGTGTTGGGTGACTGGTGGGACCATCAGAGCCTTGCTCACTTGCACCCACCTTGGCCTGGCACTGCCACATCTGCTGCCACCCATCCCTGGTTCCCCATTCCCCATCAGGTGATTGGAGCCTGGTGGCAGCAGGGGGGGACCAAGAGGTTGGCCAGCAGGCCTCAATCAGGTGATCGGGGCCTGAGGGCTGGGGGCAGCTCCTGCACTGAGCGTCTGCCCCCTGGTGTTCAGTGCACATCATAGTGACTGGTTGTTCCACCATCAGGTCCATTTGCATATTAAGCTTTTATATATATAGATGACATTAGACATTTAGGAAATATGAGATTTATTTTCCCCTTAGCCAAAATACCTTATACAGAATCAGCTTGTATTCCATATTCTGTGTTGTCATGATTTCTCCCCACACAGTTTCTATACTTCCAGTGACCCCAATCTCAGTAAAAGGCATCACTTTTCACCCAATTACTAAAGCCAACACTCTAGAAATCAACCTTAATTTCCCTCTTTCCATCACTTTCCCCTTAACTAATCCATCTGAAATTCTTATTGACTTTTGCCACATTACTTTACCTTTCTCACAATCAATTTAGCATAATTCCTTGCCAGGAGAATTGCAATTATCTACTCCCAATCTACTCATTACACTTGAAGCCAGACACTTTATGCAACCCTACCATCCATAGTGCTCTTTCTAAAGTGTAAATCAAGTCATAAAATTACCTTGCTTATAACCCTCTTGTGGCATCTGATCAAAACCAGAATAAGATTCATATCTTTTACTGTGGCTTCCAAAGTCCTAAGTGATGTAGCCCATGCCTACCTTCTCTATCTTTTCCTGTGCCCGCTCTACTTATTCTAATGTCTCCTCAGAAAGAAGAACTCTTATGTGTCTATGAAAATGAGCATTAATTTCCATATTCCCAGCACCCTGGCATCTTCTATCATTTTACTATAGTATAGTTAGTTATCTCTAGAATTCTTTTCATTGTCTTAAATTATCTTATTTTATTATTTTTATTGCTGTCTCCCCCTCTAGAATATTATCAATGATAATATAGATCTTAACTTTCTTGCTCACCATAGTATCCCCTTTAATAAAAGTACTTGGAACACAATAACTTCTCAATGATTACTTATTGGGTGGCTGAATGAATAGTTGATGAGAAATATCAACTAACCTTTATTTTTAAATTACCTATAATGCACAAAGAATATACTAAGTGATGTACAAAACACAGAATTATCTATTCATTGATTATACTGCCTAATGGAAGAAAAGCTCAAAGAATTAATGAGGAGAAAATCAATGAATAGCATGTAGATAGGTGAACTTTTGCTTGTAATTGTCAGATAAATGGCAAGAGATCATATCTTATCCGCAGGCATACCAGAAAGTGAATGGTTTCATATGATTCTAATGACTCAGTTATATCTAACACATCTGAAAATTTACCAGTAATGTGTACTTTGAGGTCTTTACTAAGGGCCAATCCTCCTTTTGACTTTTACATAAATTTTGTGTATTGCTAATCTAGTTAGATCTGA
Source organism: Lasiurus cinereus (assembly GCA_011751065.1). NCBI lineage: Eukaryota > Metazoa > Chordata > Mammalia > Chiroptera > Vespertilionidae > Lasiurus > Lasiurus cinereus. The sequence goes on along the minus strand of JAAGEH010000137.1, from coordinate 4,432,601 downwards.
CTCAGAATTTGCCACCGGATAGTGCTGCTGACTATGGGTGGAATAAATAATACCGTGTTCCATTTATTGAACTATTTCACATGCCTTGGTTTTTAAACTCATTGTCTTATTATACTGTCATCCTATCTAATAAAGAGGGAATATGCTAATTGACCATCATGCTCTCATAAAGATGGTGGCACCCAGTTTCCTCAGCCCTGCCAGGGCAGTAGGTGCACAGCATAGCCAGGCCGGCCCGTAGGCAGGTCCAGCTGCACTGCACGCCTGCCTCCAGAGTCCCCCAGTCTCCTCAGCCCCCCAACCGCCCAGGGCCAGCCCAAGGCACAGGCAAGCCTTGGATGGCAGCTATCCAGCTGCCCAGGGCTGCCCAAGGCTTAAATAACCAGCACCAACTGAGGCTTGCGTTGCCAGCAGTGGCAGCAGCAGAGGTGTGCTGGGGGTGTCACCTTCCCCTGATTGGTGGGTCACCTCCCGCCCCTGAGGGCTCCTGGACTATGAGAGGGGGCAGGCCAGGCTGAGGGACCCCCCACTCATGCACTGGGCCTCTAATACTATAACATAGTTATTTTTAAATAATTTTTACTATTTTCCCTCAGTTCATAAGTTCAAAATAGCCTCAGAGAAGTTAGTAATATGTAGTACACACCTCACAAAATGGTACATCAAACCACATCATAAACTGATTCAAACCTCATTATTTTAATACCTCAGAATGCTTTATAATTAGTCAACTGTCAAGTTGACTCACCAAGAGGCACCTCTCTATTTTAGTGCACCTTTACTTTGGAGGTTTGTAGAATCACACCTGAAACATATACTAGTTACTGACGATGTTTGCGGCCATAACAATCTGACAGAACTTTTGTGAAGTTCCCCATCATTTAGTTAGCAAATAGTATAATACACATGTTGAAGTAACTTAGAGTTAGTTTTGTAAGATTCCCCATGATAACTGGAGGGATGGAAATTGCTGACTTGTGGTTTCTTTGCAGAGGCAATTTGTGGCATCTATCTAAAGCAAATATCCAAACATTGGTTTAAAATTTTTAAAGTGAAAACACCATTTTTCTGCTTCCTGATGTCATGTTTCTTGTATTCCTTATTTTATAGATGAATTGAGGTGGCATAAGATAAAGGGAATAGCCGAAACCGGTTTGGCTCAGTCTGTGGACTGAAAGGTCCCAGGTTCGATTTCAGTCAAGGGCATGTACCTTAGTTGTGGGCGCATCCCCAGTAGGGGGCGTGCAAGAGACAGCTGATCGATGTCTCTCATCGATGTTTCTAACTCTCTATCCCTTCCTCTCTGTAAAAAAAATAAATAAAAATATATTTTCAAAAAAAAGATAAAGGGAAAAATAACTAAAACAATATTGGCCTAGGTATACAGTCAATATTAAACATAAAAACATTGCTATGATTGCAGTTGTTATTGCTGACAATTTGGTAAGAAAAAAAAAAATAATCCTGGTTTGAAATGGAGAGAGATCTAAAAGCAATTCTTTCCGGAGGGCCAGGCCATTTCTAACCCTTTATTTGATTTACTCTGGAAGCTTTAGTGAGAAAAGAAATGAGAAGAACAATATTTGAGGGATAGAAGGTCAAGGAAGCTAGTGCAATATATTTTTTCTTTGCCCTGTTGACTTTTTAAAAGATAAATGTTATTATATTTCCTGTATGGAAAATGTATGCACATGTAAAATTTGGAAAATTCACAAAATAAAAAATAAAAGAATGAGTATCTACCACATTTCTGCTTTTGTAAAGACAATCAATAGTCTCAGTCTGATGCATTTTTTCTAGTTATAGGTTTTGAAAAAAAATTTACGTATTTCAAATTTAATGTTTTTCCAAAAAGCATTTTACAAATAATAACTCTAAGAATGAACATTAGTTTTTGAATATATGATTGTGCTTTTAAAACTAGAAAATATTTATCTTTTATATCTTGATTAGGAAAAGTTAGAAAATTACTAGATCTCTCTCCATTTCAAATCAGGATTATTTTTTCTTACTAAATTGTCAGCAATAGCAACTGAAATCATAGCAATTTATTATTCCCCTTATCTTATGCCACCCAACAACCTAGAATTTCACTAAGGGAAGGACTAAGCCAAGGACTATGATAGAAAAAGTCAGATCTCTATGATCTCAAAGATACATAATTAATCTGATCTTCAAAGAGCTTTGAAGCTCTCTGGGGAGAAAAGACTTAAATGAATTTATTAAAAGCTTTTCATAATGTAAGTTATAAAATGCAGGTAATTAAATACCTGATTTTCTATATTTAATATTAATATTTTGAAAATCTCATGTATATAATTTAAAATAAATTCTGCAATTTCATTACAATAAAAATAAATTATATTACAAATTAAAAATCTCAAAAAAGTGGTAAATAGCATTAGATAAGTGTTTCAAAGATTATAATTAATAATAGGCATTGACTTCATGACAATAAAAGGCTTTTACTATTCCACAATTGGTTGCTTTCAAAGGTTAAAGACATAGGAAAAGCAGAGAGATTTTTTTAACAGGTAATTATGTTAATAATAATAATAACTAAAAACTAGAAGTAAGCAAAATGCCCCAACAGGGTGATAACAGATAAATACATTACATTATGGTATTCCCTTTCCATGGAATATTACACAACCATGAAATATGATGTTTGATGAAGCATTTTAAAATGTGGATAAATGTTTTTCTTGTAATATTAGAGGCCCGGTGCATGAAATTCCTGCACTGGGTGTGGAAGGGGTCTCTCAGCCCGGCCTGTGACCTCTCACAGTCCAGGACCCCTCACTCCTTACCGCCCGCCTGCTTGTTGCTCCTTAGTGCTACTGTGAAAGTTCCTACCACCTCTGCTGCACTCACCAACCATGAGCCTGATTTCTGGCTGAGCTGTGTTTCCCTCGGTGGGAGCACACTGACCACCAGGGGGCAGTTCCTACATTGAGCATCTGCCCCCTGGTGGTCAGTTCACAGCAACCAGTTAGTCCACCATTTGGTCAATTTGCATATTAGGGTTTTATTATATAGGATTGTGTTAAAACATTTTGATGGCTGCCTATTGCTTTTCAGTTCATATACAAATTTTTTTTAGAAACAAGAACATCCTATATAATAAAAGACTAATATGTAAAGTGACCAAATGGCAGAATGACTGGTAGCTTTGATGCACACTGACCACAGGGGGCAGACGCTCAGTGCAGGAGTTGCCCCCTGGTGGTCAGTGCCAGAAGCCAGGATCATGGCTGGCAAGCTCTGAGTGCATTAATTTCCTGCACCAGGCCTCTAGTACATTATACTAGTGGCCTGGTAAACGAAATTCATGCACAGGGGCATTCCCTCAGCCCAGCCTGCACCCTCTCCAATCAGGGACCACATCCCTTTTGCAATCTGGGACTGCTGGCTCCTAACTGCTCACCTGCCTGCCTGCCTGATTGCTCTTAACCCCTCTGCCTGCCTGCCTGATTACCCCTAACCTCTCTGCCTGCCTGTCTGATCTCACCCCCAACTGCCTCTGCCTGGTTATAGACGGTTGCAGTGCCCGCAGCAGCGGCAGTCAGTGCTGGGTCTCCACAGCAACCCAGCACTGACTTCCAGTCAGTTGAGCCTTTGGTCATTTTGGATGTTATGGACTCTGGGTTTTTATATATTAGGATTGTATGTACTCCATGACAGCCTGATTTTTTTATGTTTAATATTATGATATTTTTCAAGCCATTAAATATTATTTTACAACGTAATTTTAAAACTGTAGAGTATTACATTTTTAGATGTCCATAATTAATTTAAGCAATCTTCTTACACATTTACATTTTATCTTTTAAAAACAATGATTTGAATCCCTTTTTATCTCCCTTCCTCCCTCCTTGTATGCCTTTCTCTCTATCTTCTTTTCTCTCTCTTTTTGAAGCATGCGAGAACAGTCTTCTTAAACTTAGCTTCCATTTTTCTTACTTAATTTACCAGAAATTCACCAGGCCCATGAACTTATAACCCTTTCCATTTTCCTTGATGTTCAACAGCAGTGAGTGCCTACAGGTGTCTATATAGATAGACTCCATAGTTTATATATAGTCCCCAGCACTGCCAAGCAGAATTTAATGCTTAGCTCATGAATAGTTGCTTTCAATACTACATGTTTTTCCTTTAATAAAAGCAGTTGATCCAGTAATACATGTTTCCTCTACAGTTGTAAACTATACAATCATTCCCTAGAAGTTCTTTTCAAATCCTTGAAGAATTGCACCCAGAAGGTGTTTCAAACACATGCTAATGATCATCTCTACACCTGACCACAAATGAGAAGCGCAAAAATATTCCTACATCAACTTGATAAATCTTTAAGCTAATGGTTTTTGAGCTGTTCTAAGCAAAGGAGGTAGCACATTCTGGTTTGTTCTGGGTATTTTATGGGATAATATCAGGTTGGTGGTGCAAAACTCTGACACCTTTAGGGCAGAACCCATTTACAATAATTTTTCAGCATTCCACCTGGCCCAGTGGCATAGTTTTAGATACAAAGTAGCTACTTGTCCCGTTCCTGTTCAATAGTATTCTAAATTCATCTGAATGACCGTCACAATAAATTCCTGTGTCTAACGGAAAGTCTTACTCAGTCCAGCAGATCTTGTCTATCAGCTCCTTCATTGTCATGTGGTCCCACTCTTCTGCAAGGGGTGCCTTCCATGGGGCATCACTGGGAATCTACATTCAGATGAGGATTCAGAGAGGATTTAATTTTATACTTTAAATAACTATTCCAATAGTATTAAAAGCTCTAACTTAAAGAAGGAAAATATAAGTTTTTCAAGTCCCCCAATCGTGACTTTTGCTACAAATCCAATGATGTCTGTGTAGCTTTTCTATTATGGATCTATACCACATACTCCATATTTAATTTATGATAATACATTCTGCACAGTAAATGAAGGCTATGTTGTAATCAGTTTGTTTTCACATAGCAATTACTAAGTTACTTATTTAGGGAGAACATTTATAAGTTTATCTCCTTAGTAAGGATTAGACAGCCATACCAAATCACATCTAAACTGGAGTTTCAGGTTAAGCTCTGTGTGTATTTTCTTATGGGTTACTGGTTTGAACAGGGTGGTGACTCAAATACCTGGGAGTCTTGTTTTGTTATGTCCTGAGGATTTTCTAGGTTAGAAATATCATCCCAGAAAGGGAGAATAATATATGATCTTCTCCCCTTTCACAAGTAACATACAAAGAGCAATCTGTTGGGTAGCTCATTCTTTTAGAGGTTAGAAACAAGGTCATGTTATTCATTTCACAAATCTGTACTGAGAGTTACTATGTGCTACCCAATATGCTAGGCATTGATATGTTGCATATTCTTTCTTTTAGGGTCTAAACTTATTAAAAATACAAATGTAATCACAGAAGCTTTGAAAGGCTTTACCTCTTGTCCCATATCATCAATTGTCCGCCAAAGGTTGTTATGATCCAGATAGGTAAATGGATTCCAAGTAGGTGGGAATGGGCCCTTGAATTTGTATGATTTGCCCTGTGAGATATAAAATATTTGTAAAGGAAACATTTACGACATTATAAAAGTAGTTAAATCTGCCAAGTAGAATGTCCGCAAGCAAAATAATGTGATCAATATGTGATACCCACTCCTTGTGGTCTTGGAACTCTACTTACCATTTTATCAAAGAGATTTTAAACCCAATTCTGTTAACTAAATAAATTTGAGCCAGATGTGAAAGAGATACGGAAAAATGCAAATCAATCCCACTCACTTGTGTGTTTTTTTTGTTTTAGAAACATTTTTCATAAAAATATTTAAACATGTAATAGAGTCATTATTTTAGTAGAATTAATAAATATCGTTACAAATTCTGTTTCAATTCCTAATACGGGAAATATAAATAGAGTCACATGAAGAAAAGCTACTTGAGGTTTTCAATAACTTTCAAGGATGTCAAAGTTTGAGACGTGCTGGAATCGAACTGCAGAAGAAGTACAGGATGACTTTCAAGAGGCCAACAGAACTGATTCAAATGGGCTCTGAAACTTGATAGCTGTGTGACTGACGATATGCAAGTTGCTCAACATTTGTTGGTCTCTTATCTTTAGATTTTCAATAATGACGCCTACCTCACAGGGATATTGTAGAAATTTACCGAGATTACACAGGGCAAACAGGATGCACTAACTAAATGGATGTTGCTGACGGTTCTGTGATCATAATGAATGTCCTGTCACTTAGAGAGCCATGGCTTATGCATAAATCCATGTCCACATTTTTTATTAATTTCATTTGGATACATTCCTAGAATCAGAATTCCTACCATGAAGATTTCTGTTTGACTTTTTCAAGCAGACTTGCTGAAAACAGCAACCAACTTGATCATCACATGGTCTTATTTTGTAGCCTGTGAGCTTCGACGGGCTCAGTTAAAAACATCTGAAATCTGCCTTCTGCACTCCCCACCTCACAAGTGGGGAGCAGCTATCAAGAGACAACCTGGCTTGGTGACACGCAGCTCACTAACATCAACTTCAGTGCTTCAGATGTAATGCTTTTCTCTTGACCCTTGTCCCCTGGAGGCAAAGAACCTACACCCGATTTCTGTCCCTCGTGGGTAGCCCCTTCGCCATCTTATTCTTGAAGCTGACCCTGTCTCTGCCAGTAGCAAGAGATGGCCTGGCCCTTCTTAGATCCGGCTCCTTGGTAGTATGTAACCTTTCCCTGCCAAGGAGTTTTTCCTCTGCTGTTCCTAGGAATCTTGCCTTTCTCACTGTGGGAAGCTGGAGTAGGCTGTGCAGCCCTCCAGAACTCAATGATTTTTACAACGTTTGGGCCATGAAGCTTTACTTTTTATCTATATTTCTAGTTTAGGAGAAAAGAAATTTAATCTTCCCCATGAAGAAGGTGGATGGGGAGTGCCGTTGACACTGTCTTCTGATTGTACCATCACATGGGGGAAGCTGGAGGGAGGAGCAGACAACATGGCAATGTTTTTGGAACCTGCAAGCAGCACTGAAGTACATGTGGCCTGGAATTGGGAGAAATGGGGAAGATGGGGGTGGGACCTCTCGTGAAAACAGGAATGTTTTCTTTTGGGAGGATTAGTAAGGAATCCCAATCTTCTTTTTCTCCATGATCCTCACCAATGACTCGTTAGTGAAAACGAAAAACACAGCAATAGCTGTATTGCTACAAACATCCTCAGACTGAAAAGAGAAAATTAAGAGGATAAACTTTGTAATCAAATGCAAAGCACACACGCTCATTTTTACATTATAGATGTTAATTTTAAAATCCAATTAATGTTCATATGGAAGTTTGTACCAGGAGCAAGACTGCATTTGCCATCTTAAAAATGTCTCCAAGTACCTTAAAAACAACAAAACATCTCTTATTATATGTTTTTGAGTTATTTAGAAAAGGACCTTGGAGTTAGATTCCATATGATCTCCAAATTCCAATGAATTGTATATGTCTAAATATTGAAGTCTCCTCTTCCATGCATTTTAACCTGCTCTGTCAGCTGAATTAGCTTACATATAATTTAAATTAGAGAAAAGAACACTTTATCTCACTAAAAGAGATTAAATTCCTCCATAAATAATTTACACAAAAGGCAGTTTTCTCAGCTCTAATATTCAGTTTAATTAATATATGTAGTGTGTTTTTAAAGAGACACAAATATAAAATGCTTATTAAAATACCCATCATTAAAGGGATGCAAAATTGCATGCTTGTATAGATATGTTATGGTTTAAAAAATTTACTATAGAAGCACAATATTGTGATAATTTATAATTGGTTTTTGTCCCAGTTCCTGACACAAGAATTTAAAAACATTTGGAATTCCTGAGTGATAGAATTGAGAGAAGTGTCTTTTATTTTTCATAACAAACCTCTTTCAACCCTTCCTGAGTTTATGCTAATGAGGTGATTTTTTTTTTGTGGATTCCCAAATAGCTTCAGGATTGCCAGAGGAACCAATTATATGATTAGGAGCTTGACATTTCTAGCCCATCCCTCTCCCTACAAGAAATGGTGAGAGGGCTGGAGATTCATTTAATCACCAAATGGAGAATGATTTTCATCAATTATGCCTACATTATGAAACCTTCATAAAAAAAGTCCCTAAACAAGGCAGTTCAGAGAGCTTTGCGGTTGGTGAACAAGAACCAATGTGCCTGAAGTGTGGCGTACACAGTAAATAAAATACTCACTAATATTATCATGGCTGTACATCTACTGTTCTTTTCACAAAAGGCATTGCCAACCACAATTTAATTTTTTTAATTAAATCTTTATTATTCAGATTATTACATTTGTTTCTCTGTTTTCTCCTCCATAGCACCCCTCCACCCAGCTCCCACCCCTCCCTCTGTCCTTACCTCCCTCCCATTGATCTCATCCATAGGTGTATGATTTTTGTCCAGTCTCTCCCTGTACACCCCTCACCCCTTTCCCCCTGAGAATGATCAGTCCACTCCCTTTCTGTGCTCCTGATTCTATTATATTCACCAGTTTATTCTGTTGATCAAATTTTTAATTCACTTAATTTTTAGATTCACTTGTTGATAGATATGTATTTGTTGTTCATAATTTTTTGTCTTTTACCTTTTTCTTCTTCCTCTTCTAAAAGAGTACCTTTCAGTATTTCATGTAATACTGGTTTGGAGTTGATGAACTCCTTTAGCTTTTTCTTATCTGTGAAGCTCTTTTTCTGCCCTTCAATTCTGAATGATAGCTTTGCTGGATAGATTATTCTTGGTTGTAGGTTCTTGCTGTTCATCACGTTGAATATTTCTTGCCATTCCCATCTGGCCTGCATCGTTTCTGTTGAGAAATCAGCTGACAGTCGTATGGGTGCTCCCTTGTAGGTAATAAACTGTTTTTCTCTTGCTGCTTTTAATATTCTCTCTTTCTCTTTTGCTCTTGGTATTTTAATTATGATGTGTCTTGGTGTGGTCCTCTTTGGATTCCTTTTATATGGGGTTCTGTGTGCTTCCTGGACTTGTAAGTCTATTTCTCTTACCAGATGTGGGAAGTTTTCAGTCATTATTTCTTTAAATAGGTTTTCAGTATCTTGCTCTCTCTCTTCTTCTGGCACCCCCACAATTCTGATGTTGGTATGCTTGAAGCTGTCCCAGAGGCTCCTTACATTATCTTCACATTTTTGGATTCTTTTCTCTTCTTGCTTTTCCAGTTGAATGTTGTCTGCTTCTTTATATTTCAAATTTTTGACTTGATTCTTGCCTTTCTCTCGTCTGCTGTTAGGACTCTGTATAATATTGTTTATTTCAGTCAGTGTATGTTTAATTTCTATTTGGTCCTTTATCATCTTTAGTAGGACCTTTACCATCTCTAGTTGGCTCTTTTGTATCTCTAGTTGGTCCTTTTTCATCTCCTCTTGGCTCTCGCTAAATTTATCCATCTTTTCTAGCATATTCTTGAAAAACCTTGTAAGCGTGGTTTTGAACTCTATATCCAGTCGTTTTTTTTTCCTCCATTTCTTTTGTTTGTGATCCCTTCCCTTGTCTCGGCATTTTCACTATGCCGGGGAAACTTCTGTGTTGGATTCAGCCTTATGTTACCAGACGCAAAACCTAAGAAGCCTCTGTTGAGCTTGGGATGGAGTCTCAGGGCTTAAGGGACCGCCTTGCCTTCCAGTCGGCCCCGCCCTCCGCGGCCCCTGAGTCTCACGTGACTGGGTAATGGCTGGAGTGGTCCTTGTGCGTGAGCGCACCCGCAGTGCCTCTAACCACTGCCTTTCCAGCTCCCCTGCGCACTAGGACCACACGAGTCTAGGTCCCCAGGGTTTCACCCGAAACAGGGGCCCAGTGGACTCAGAAGTGGCGCAGTTGGGAGGGTCTGTCTCCCGCCCACTCGCGAAAGCCAGCGGCACAATCAGCAGTCTGTCCTCCGCGCAGCACCGTGCGCGTGCGAGACCGGACCTGATCTTCTGGGACTCCCCTAAATTTCCGTGCACCTCTCCCTTTTCACAGTCCAAACTCCCCCGTATGAGTTTCGGCTGGATCTGGGGTTTAGTGTTGTAAGATAAGGGGTTCAATGCCGTTGGGAGTCTCCGTCTCCCTCCCGCCAGAGAAAGCCAGCCAGGTACTCCGGCACCCGCTCTCTCAGCGCGCGCATCTCCGTACCTCGGCTTTTTGCAGCTCCTCTGGGTCTCCGTGAGCCCCTCTCTTTCCCTCTAGTTGTAGAACTTCCACTCTGCCAGCTTTCCTGTGGTTTTGGATGATGTCCGTTCTGTCTTTTAGTTGTAGTTTTGAAATTGTTGTGCGCGGCCGCAGTGTAGGTGTTTACCTATGCCGCCATCTTGGATTCTCCTCGCCAACCACAATTTAAAGGTTGAGAGCATTGGCTCAAGACACAGACTAATGTTTGATCTCAGGTAAATTACTTTACATCCCTGACACTTTCATCATGTTGCATGTGGGGAAAGGCACAGGGCTGAGATGAGGATTAAATAAGATACAGAGAGATAATGTTTATAAGAATGTCATTATTTTCATAAATACCACAAATCCCCTTTACAAATACATCTTGAACCTTCCATGAAAAGAAGCTCTTTGAGCCATCTAAAGGAAGCAGAGTTGCAAAGCTTTCTGCCCTTACAACATCACTCAGCGTGCTGGGATTCAGCACCAGAAAAAGTATTCTCCGACTGTTCACTCCAGCATATCCTTGTCAGGGGAGGTGCTCATCCAGTCCCCTTCTCTATCAAGCCCTCTCTGAGCCTGCAGACCTGCACCCTAAACTCCAGCCTCGGAGAACAGCTCAGCTAATCCCAAACCATGTTCCATTTTTCTAGCCCATCTATTGCCTCTCTGGGTTCATTAGCTTCTACAAAGTAGCAAACGACATGCCCAGGATCCATAGTGAACTGACTGAATGCCCACAGTGTTAACAGAGGCCTGTGACTCTAGAGCAGTGGTTCTCAACCTTTCTAATGCCGCGACCCTTTAAGACAGCTCCTCATGTGGTGTGACCCCCAACCATAAAGTTATTTCCGTTGCTACTTCATAATTCTTTCATCTTCCTCAACGACTGTATGAAGAAGCTTTACTATTATGTGATTTTGCTACTGTTATGAACTGTAATGTAAATATCTGATATGCAGGATGTATTTTCATTGTTACAAATTGAACATAATTAAAGCATAGTGATTAATCACAAAAGCAATATGTAATTATATATTGTGAAATATTTATTTCTAGATACAAATAAATGAAATTTCGTCTTGAATCGTGGTGTAGCATGGGTAACAGTCTTCATATGACAACAGTAAACTACATTGCTACATTTTGCTACACCGAGGAGCAGTTATGTTGGTTCCTAAGACCACGGGAAATAGGTGTTTTCCGCTGGTCTTAGGCGACCCCTGTGAAAGGGTTGTTCGACCCCCAAAGGGTTCTCGACCCACAGGTTGAGAACCACTGCTCTAGAGTTAGTAGTCTGCCATTCTCTACAGAGAGATTCTCATGAAATGGCAATTTATATCCTTGAATTTATCCGACACAACATGTATTCTACTCTTCATTAAATAACTCAACCAGTTCCATAGTTGGCCTCTGGTTAGTACTGGTACAGATGCTAACTTTTCACTGCAGAATTGTTTGGAGAAAATGTTCACTTCTCTAGTGGCACAAAAATGACGATTCACTTACATGAGCTGGATAATTCCCCCCAAAGAAATTCAATGCTTTGAAATAAAAACTTCACTTTGATAGAAATCAAAGGAGACTTTAGGAATAAATAGAAAGGTTTCCTTGGCCCCAGAGGGAGCTTTGCTATTATGAACATTGATCCCTTGTGGTAAAATTGTGTTGATTTAAAGGAAAGTAACTTGTCGGGGTGGTAAAAAGGTGCTGGGCAGATCCCATTTAGAAGAACATTTTGTGGTCTAGTAGATAAATTACATAGCAGGATTGAGATCCAGAAAAAGGAAAAGGCAAATCTGGCAAAGAGGCAACTTGTGAATTTTACATGTAAGATATCCTAGAGACACGTTAAGAGAATTCAAATTTTACCAACCGGACTAAGATGAAAGCAGAGGCCTCTGCTTGCTTGAAACTATTTTTAGAAAGCAAGAGTTTTCCAAAAAAAATTCACTTAAGGGGTACTTTGGATTGACACCCTTATGCTTGAAATTTTTAAGGGCACCATTTCAAAGGAGAAATGAAGATTGTGATAGGCAAGCATCCTATTTAAACATCATCAACATCATCAATATTACCACCATCACCTCCTTCATCACCATCAATACCATCATCTTCATCATAACACTTTCTGAACAGGGACTTTTTCAAAGATTTTACAGATTTAATTCATTCATCCTCCTCAACGACTGTATGAGGAAGCTTTACTATTATGTTCACTTTTAATATTAAGGGGGGAAATGAATGCATTTTGATTCTTTGAACTTAGATCATTGTGAGACTATAAATGCTGACACACCCATATCTCCTGACAACTCTACTAGAGAGCCAGCACTGCCACTTAGTAACTGGGAAGAAAGGGTCTCAACAAAGCTAAATATTAACTACTGTCCTATATGCAGGAGCTAAAGACGTCAGAGTAGAGCTGAAGGAAACTTAGAAGGTAACACAACCAGAAAGGCTATTTTTCTTTTCTCTTTTCTATTATCTGTTTAGCCTGTTTGTCTGGGCACGTGAGTTTAGTTGTAGCCAAAACCTGATATCTTAACCTACTAACAATATAAGGAAAAAAATAAAGGAAAAGACTGGATGGGTTGAGCATCCACCTGTGAACCAGGAGGAGTTACAGTTCAGTGTATAAGAAGCCTATGAAAATAGTTTTAGACCCAAAACCGGTTTGGCTCAGTGGATAGGGTGTCAGTCTGCGGACTGAAAGGTCCGTCCCAGGTTCAATTTCGGTCAAGGGCACGTACCTTGGTTGTGGGCACATCCCCAGTATGCGTGTGCAAGAAGCAGCTGATCAATGTCTCTCTCTCATCGATGTTTCTAACTCTCTATCCCTCTCCCGTCCTCTCTGTAAGAAATCAATAAAATATATTTAAAACAATAGTTTTAGGGTGAGTTTATCGAGCTGGTGCTCTTTGATAAGAATTTGTAAAGCTTTATCTTATCTGATATCCTGCAATTTAAATTTGTACTTGGTAGTAAGAATCCCCAGAGCCTACTAAAATAGTTTCCCCCCCCCAAAGAAAACAGACTAACCTTCCTATAAAAAAAAATTCTTAGTATCTTCAATATAGCATAGCAGCCTTGTTGGTAAGAATAATGTTAATGTCTTCCATTATCATTTTTCTCTTTAAAAATTCAAAGCACTAAGCAGGAGAGGCACAAATATCCTTCTTTTGCAAGAAATCAAGCCACAAAAGCATAAATGACATGGCCAAGGTCATACAAAAAGTCCAGGATGAAGCTCAGTAATACCGGGATAAGAGCCTTTGAGGTTCTGCATTTGAGCAGCTGCTTTGGGATCTAGGCTATCTAAACTCAAAGGGTCCAAGCTCCGTCACTAAGCCTGGCTGGAAGCAGTTTGGTTATTGTTACTAGATCTGTAATCAGGAGCCTGCTGCTCAGACAGGTGAGAATCACACAGATCTACGGGAAACACTGGGCCTAATTTCTTTTCATAGGCCGTAAGTTCTCAAAAGTAAAGTCTGTATCTAATTATATTTTAAAAAATGAAAATGAGAAAAGCTTTCTATAAAGAATTGGAGCAGTACTGAAAACTACAAAGGCAACAAATTGCCTATTTAGTGCATGACATTCCAAACGTCTTTTTAAAAAAATAGATTTGTATTTATTTCAGAGAAGAAGAGAGAGATAGAAACATCGATGATAAGAGCGAATCATGGATCGGCTGCCTCCTGCATGCCCCACACTGCAAATCAAGCCCACAACCCGGGCCTGTGCTCTGACTGGGAATCAAACCATGACCTCCTGACCCACATCGGCCAGGCATTCCAGACCTCTTTATAAGCATCTCCAAGACAGAAAGACGGATGGGTGGGTGGTTGATATGGATGGACAACTGAAGAAATGGATG
>JAAGEH010000137.1:4362266-4418445 GCA_011751065.1 Lasiurus cinereus | reverse complement strand
TGTTTAAAGTATTACAAATAGTAGTACATATGTCTCATTCCCCCCCCATTGACCTTCCCCTGGCCTTCCCTACCCCCCAGTACATGCCCTCACCTGCCCCCGCCAGTGTCTTGTATCCATTGGTCTTAATTTAATGGAAGAGACATTCATTTAATTTAAGCTGAAGTGAAGAAGTGCTAAACTTAAAATAAAAAATAAAAAAAGAAATATTTATTCCTGTAAGAGCCCTGTAACATAAAGTCAAAAGATCATAAAAAACACCACACTAATATATTTGAGTCTTTGTTTTTTAATTAGCTACAAGTTTAATTTGGTATGGACTGATTCCATACCGTAATGGAATATTTCAGTAGCACTTACCTTTCTTATACTTCTTCCCTTCTCACCTTCCATGCATTCTGATTTTATAGATTATATAATTTTTCAACATATAAATTTTTAAAAAATACATTCTGCGGTACATTATGTATTATAATAGTTCTTTGAGTTCTTTATGGTTAAATCTTTATTTAAGTGCATTTAATGTTTAACATCAATTTCACCAAAGCATATCTACTTTTTAGTTATTTTGACTCATCATTTGATAATGCCTTGACGGGGAGTGCTGCTATGACAAAATTTTAAATTGTGCGCCATTGGTTCAGTGGACAGTATGCAGGTGGCCAGAAAAGAGATGTCACCTGATTAAAAGGTAGAGAAATTGGTAAGGCATTGGCAAAACTGTGGCCTGGCAGACCAAGTACTTACCAGCCTTGAAGCTCTAAGGGAAATTGTTGGGATGTTAGTGACTATTGGCTTCCACTTGTACTATATTTGCTTTCAGCAATGGTATAGCTCTGGGAGTGAGCAGCCAGGATTAGAAACCTTAAGTTTTCTTTGCCATCCATTTTCAAATTTTATTATCTAAGGCTGCTGTTTTGTTTTGTTTTTTTTTCTGGTTCAACTGTGGCATGGGAATCGTGACTTTTTAAATTTAATTATATTCAATAATTTTCTCTATTTTTGTTCGTTTTCTTTTATGTTGAGAAGGAAATCTTTGATCCCACAGTCCAACACCAAAGGTACCCCAAATTGTCTCAAAGTCAATTATCTAGTCCAGTGCTTTGCGTAGTAGTAACTTGTATTAGATGCTCAATAAATGTTGGATGATTTAAATAGGGTGTAGGTGGTTAACTAATAGTTAACTGATTGGCAAAATATCCACTATATTAGTTTTCTTATAATATAATGTGATGTATCTATTTAAAAATGGTATCAATAAAGAATTTTAATGACACTGGAAAATATTTTGCATAAGTAAAAAGCAGACATAATAACTTTCTTTATGCAAAAGTATAAACATAGGAATAAAAAATTTTAAATATAAAGAAAATAAGCTATATATGTATGTGTGTTTCTATGTGTATAATCTTGAAGTACACAAATAACAGATTATTCATCCTACTTCTAAGCAGGTTTTTACAAAATGTAATCGGGAAAGTGATGTGGATACATGGACCAGTGGTATAACTAGTCAATTGCAGAACATTTTAAGGATAGGAGCATCTTGAATTGGGCTTTTCCAAGACGGAGGGGTGTACATTTGGCAGGGGGGAAGGAAGGCTGGTACTCAGAAGGAAATCACAGAAAGCATCCCATCCAGGGACAGTGAGCTCTATCTGTTATATTCTAGGCACCAAAGACCTCAGTTCATGCTCTTACCCCGCATGTGTGAAAGCACTTGGAAGGTTCTAGATGTCTATACCAAAATATTGTTGCTATTGTTATTATTTTCTGTTTGCAGCAGAAGTCAAGAGCAAGGCCTGTGGCTCTGTGATCAACAGACACAGAATCATATCTAAGCCTTTGCACCGGCTCCTGCTGCTTAAGGAGTGGCAAGAGAGGCTGATACATTTTAGGCCACTTTGTACTTCCTGCCAATCCCTTGCTACTACAAGCTGCTGAAGCTCTTTCCCTTATTAGTCACTCTCATTTGGTGACCTGTCATTATATCTCCTTTGGACTAGTTGGCCATACCCCATGATAACATAGTGTAGACTCTGTAATAGTTGCACAAGATTTAAGCTACAGGCCTATTCCTTTACTGAATTTCACTCTTCTAACTGAATTCTATACATTCTTTACCTTCCACCTCCAGCATAATTTAAAATGATCTGTTACCCAATTTATTCACCTTTAAGTTTATCCAGATGTGTGTGTTTGTCTATAGAGAATATGTTTACTGATTTTTATCATATTTTAAGTTCCAAATGGAATCTTCGGAGACCTAGAATAAATTCATCTTATATCTCCAAATATTTCTCCAAATCTAGCCACTGAAGGCATAATTTTCAGCAACTTGTTACATGCCAAAAATCTGCTTGTATTTTCTAAAGAATACAATGAGCATTTTGGTTTCCAGAATAACTGATATAAGCTTCAGAATATTCACTAGACAAGGGGATTTCACTTGCTAAAGAGGAAATTATTATTCTCCACATTTTTTGAGGGGGGGGGGAAATCCCCCCTAATAATCAGACATATTTTTTCCAACAAATAAGAAATGAAATGGGTGGGAGTTCAAGAGAAGGTTCATGAAGTTCATCTCAGCTAGGGCAGACTCTTGGAGCCAGTTAGCTCTGTCTGGCATGTGGGGAGTTCATGTAAAATGGGCAGCTGTTCCTGGGTGAAATACAAGCGTTTGTCTAACCTGTTCCTGGAGACTCTGTCATCATGAGGGAAGCAAGTGCACCCTGTACTTTTTGATCCAGGCTTTGGTGGATTAATGGGATTGGAGAAGGAGATATTAGCCTGAAAAATACTGGACGTTCTGGCCTCCTGATTTCTGAGACATATTAAGGTTGTGCACGACAAGACAGTTTTCATTTGCCAACTGCAATACTGATCTGAATAGTTTATTTCTCAATATTTGGCTGCAGTTTTGTTGCTGTTCCCCAGTACCAAGACATAGTTTCAGGAAATTCACTGAAACGAGTCTTGTCAACAGAGAGCTAGTTCCCACCATTCTCTAAATTTATGTGCTTTTTGTGTACTTGCTTTTTCAATGGGATTTCAGAGTTCTCAAAAAAAACAGGACATAATGTCGAATGCTGCCTCCTCTCTCAGATTATTTGAGCAATAGCAGTCATAGCAGCAATAAACTTGAGAGATGTCTCCTCCTTCACTCATTGAGGCTGACTGCACACAACACGGAAGGGTCTTTGACAATAAGCTTGGCTTCTGTCCACTGGGAAGCACACTAAAACCAGAGCATCTTTGTCTCAGTTTTTCCAGATAGCAGACGTTTAGAAATTATTATCAGCATGAAGTTGACCTCTTAATATTAAGTCATGATACATCTTTACATTACCAAACTCTTAACAGGTTAGCCTTCATGCCTAAAGTAGTTTTGTGCGGACTTTGATTAGACTTTAGTTCCAAATTTCAGACTGATTAAAGCTTCTGAGACTTAGTTTGCCAATAGTCCAAACTGCAGCAAACTTCAGAATTTTCTCCAACTTCTTTAAAGTAAAAACCCTAAAGTGCAAAAAACAACAAAACAACCACATATATGCACACACACACACACACACACACACAGAAACACACACACAGTAGATAAAAGAGGTATAAGTCCACATATAACAATGTTTCATAAGAATTTTTTAGTTTTTGTCTTTTTCTTTTCATTATGATAGGGTGTCTAAACAGGAACAATATTTTACAAGTCACTTCCAAGGCACTTAAACAGCTGCCTTCTAAACTATACTAGCAGAAATTATCATGACTATTTGTAAAACAGATTTAAAACTCCAGTAGATGCTTAACAATAACTATTAAGCACAAATGGCTGCAGCACTATTTTAGAAGTGAAAAAAAACACCTTCTAAATTATGCATATTTGAGTTGAAGTGATAATTTTTCCCACTGATAATGAAATCCCTATATAGCTTGGTATCATATCTTTTATTCACCAACAAGGCTTTGGAAAACCACATTTTAGGAACATAAGACAGAGGTACAATAGCACTAAAAATGAATGCCACTCAGTAGATATAAACATTTTTAAAAAATAAGAGGCAGACAGTAAGGTGCATGTAAGAGGAGGTTCCTATTATGGCGCTGGCATGAACACAAATACCAGGAAACCAGAGATACAGAGTCATCATTTCTTGAGATAGACACCCTTTCTTTGTGTCGCTCTACTGTGAGCTGCTTGCTGTACCCTCTCCATTTTATGGGGAACTTCATTTCATTACTTTCAACTCTGACCAGCAGACCCAAATTCCTTCTCGTTTTATGAAGGCTGCGCATAAAACTCTGTCTCCCATTGAAAAATCTAAAATATTCTCAGGCTCTGGGTTAAGAAATACATGCAGGTATGTTGAAAAAATAAGGTGCAAATATAATACGTATTTGCATATACCACAGTAATTATTAAAACTTGTTACAGCAATGTCAAAATGTCAAAAGTACTGCCTACATGAGGAGACAAATTTCTGAACTACATTCTTTGCCAGGTGGTAGGAGTTAGAATGTCATAGTTCTGGTCAATAATTCCATAAATGGATGTGGCCATCTGAGATGCTTTTTACAGGATAAAAATGAGAACAATGAGCCCAGCTGGTGTGGCTCAGTGGTTGAGTGTTGACCTATGAATGAGGAGGTCATGATTCTATTCCAGGTCAGGGCACACGCCTGGGTTGTGGGCTCCATCCCCAGTGTGGGGTGGGCAGGAGGCAGCCAATCCATGGTTCTCTCATCTTCAATGTTTCTATCTCCTTCTCCATTCCTCTCTGAAATCATTTAAAAAAATATGTTTTCTGAAAAAGAGAACAATGGTAAGTGAGCGAAGAAAGACATGGAGGTGGCGATAGTGGAGAGTAAGTATTTAGTCTGAGGAGGACTTCTTAGCTATAAGGACTTCTCAATACTTATTTTTATCATGTAACTCTTCACTGGATCTGACCATAAGGAGATCAAATTAGAACCTCTATCAAGATTGGAAAACAATCTTTGTTTCATATCCTCATTAAGGTTCCAGTGATCTCATTGGTAAGAATTCATTCCAATAAGTTACTATATCAAATAGGTACCCATATGCATGTGCAGATTTATACAATATTTTTTATTGAAGGGAAAGTATAGAGAAATAGAAACATCAATGATGAGAGAGAATCATTGATCGGTTGCCTCCTGCACACTCCCCACTGGGGATGGAGACCACAACCTGGAAATGTGCCCTTGACCGGAATCTAACCCAGGACCCTTCAGTCCACAGGCCCATGCTCTATCCACGGAACCAAACCAGCTCGAGCTGTATGCAATATTTTTAACTTTATTTTTATTGTTAATACTATTGTATATGTTCCCATTCTCCCACTTTGTCCACCTCCATCAAACTCCTGTCCCCTCCTTCTCTCTGGTCATCACCGCATTATTGTCTGTGTGTATGGGCTATGGACATTTTTCAAGTGCATTGATATTCCTCCTTTCGTCCAGCAGAGGTCAGAAAATAGCAAAACAGGAATATGAAACATCTCTGAACCATGAGACTATTTTAGAGTGCTTTTTCCCTAGATAGGGTTATGGAGGGTTTTATTTTAGCTTTTCTTTACCTACATTTTCTAATTACCTTTTTTACAATCAATATGCTTTACTTTTGTTATAATTAAAAAGAAATAACATTTATTTTAAAATTTATAAAGAGCACTGTTAGCGTATATATTTACCCTGCTTCAAGTCAGAGATACTGCTAGCTTGTGTTTTCCTAGCTGCATCTCCATTGTTTGATATAGTCTAAGGAAGCAGCTCATTTGGCCATCACTCTGTAAAAGTATTGTGTGAGAACATTTCCACAATTAAGGACTGCAAGCGATCTCTTTCAAATAAGGAAGGTAATATCAGCCGTAAGACGGCCAAAAAAACAAACATCCTGAGCATAGCTCCTGACTGCCAAGAAACCCTGCACAAAGAAAGAAGAGTGAATATACGCACTCTCTAGTCATCTACGTTGTCTGGAGAAAGCTAAAAGAGATCCCAGTGTTCTGAGAAGTAAGTCTCTGTAAGTCTTCCATGTTAGGACAAGGAAGACAGAAGAAATCAGTCACTGTGATCTATATTTAAAAGCAAGGAACCCAGTGCAGGATGTTTACTAAGTGCTGCTGATAGATGTTCAACAAATTGTACTGTCACCATGCTACGTTTTCATTTTTAAATGATGTATCTCTTTTTCTACTGGACCCATACTGGCAGAAACAAAGTGAAAAGGCTTATAAAACAAAACCTGAGTTTGACCAAAACATGTATGTTATGAATTAAGGAAATATTTTACCCACATTATGCCAAAATAGATAGACTTTTCTTCCCAGTTTTATTAAATGATTCATAGTGTACAGTTTGTTATCTGTTCTTCTTGATAGTAGCATTGACAAATAATATAAGTGTGTCAATGTATCAACACTGTTATATGAATCAAACTGACTTGCTATTTTCTTCTGTCTCCTAAGGGGATGACTTCTACCGGTGAAGAATATGCCTATACTGTTTACTTCCATCTGGTGAGGCAAGTGAGGAAGAGAGGAAAGACTGAAATTCAAAACCTCTGCCAGTTCTCCCATGGGACACCACGGGACGGTGCCAGAGTAAGTGAATCTGAGCTTGTCAGAGAACATCAGTGACTCTTTGGAGCCAAGCAATGATGCTAGAAAACAAGCAGGGAGATGCGAGAAGACCAGAAACACGGTGGGTGACTAGCGTCTATGAGAAATGTTGGCGTAAGTCCAAGAACTAAGTAGAGTTAGAGTGTCTAATATTCAATTCTAAGCTATTTGTGTTTCTACAATTAACCCCCCTCCCCAAGGTATTTAATAGATTAACCACAAGTGCTTTTTCTCTACTAAACAGGCTGAGAATTCTCACCTACTCCCACTTTGGTAACAGTGAAAAATTGGTTGAAATACACTCATGAATTGCATCCCTTTGCATACACTCAGGGTTGCAAAAGTCTCTCTGAAAGAATGATATTAAATTTGTATCAAGAAATAACCACAGAGTAGCTTTCAAATCCTTCGAGGCTGGCGCCCAGGCTTACCTTTGTGTGGTGGATCAAAAACTCTACTTCATTCACTTTGTAGGTCTCTATTCCTAGCTCCTTGGCTAATCTTAAGATACGATTCTGAGTTGGCCCAACATAGGATCCTCCAAGGTCCACATATTTAACCATTTGGTTCTGTTTTCCCATGAAAAAAAAAATAGTTGTGAAAATGTTATCACTAAGATGAAAAAGAGCTCTGAATTAAGCAAATTGGCATTTCATAGGTTATAGACATATCTTGTATATTAATGAAAAATCGGGTTCTGTTCTCAACTCCACGTAATTTTACAGTTATTCATCATTTTTTAATTTAAGCAAAATCGATTGAACTTTGTATGGGCAACAGATTGCTGAATCCCATCATTCACAATGTTCCACAACATGGTTTGGTTTTCAGTGCCTTGAGTTTATAATCTCTGAATTGTTGGTGAATTCTTAATACTTAGTACTTGAGGCTAATTTTGAGGCAGCTAATGCTTCAGGAAAACCAAGAAAGAAAATAATTCACTTTTTATATGGTTTGAAAGATAGCATCAGGGAATGTTTGGTCATAATTTGAATCTTTGAAATTGCTCTTAGGTTCGATAACAAGTTTTCTATATGGTTTTGAATTAGTTTCACATTCAATGGCTAAGGATCAAACTCTGAACAAGAAGTAAATAGATGCCGAAACCGGTTTGGCTCAGTGGATAAAGCGTCAGCCTGTGGACTGAAAGGTCCCAGGTTTGATTTTGGTCAAGGGCATGTACCTTGGTTGCGGTTACATCCCCACTAGGAGGCGTGCAGGAGGCAGCTGATTAATGCTTCTCTCTCATTGATGTTTCTAACTCTCTATCCCTCTCCCTTCCTCTCTGTAAAAAATCAATCTATATATATATTTAAAAAGAAGTGAATAGAAAAATTCCCTGTGTTTGAATGTGTCCAATCATAATTGGGTACCTCCTAGTCAGTGACACCAGAAAAGGCCCCTTTTTCTGTTTTTGTTTATTTTTTGTTTATTATTTGGCTCCCTCCTACCCCAAAAGAATATCTATATATATAAATCCTAAGCAACCTGTGGACTAGCTGACCAGCTAACCGGCTGACCAGTATCTATGACACGCACTGACCACCAGGGAGTAGATGCTCAACGCAGGAGCAGAAACCACAGGTATGGAAACATGGAATAGACTGATGAGTTTCAGAGGTAAGGGGGAGGAGGAGGGTGGGAAGATATTAAACAAAGATCTTATATGTATACTAGAGACCTGGTGCATGGATTCATCTCCAGTGGGGTCCCTCAGCCTGGCCTGCACCCTCTTGCAATCCGGGACCCTTCAGGGGATGTCAGAGAGCCAGTTTCAGCCCAATCCCCATAGGCCAGGCCGAGGGACCCCACCGATGCACAAATCCATGCACTTGGCCTCTAGTATATTTCTTAAGGGCAGGATTCTTT
The DNA here is from genome assembly GCA_011751065.1 of Lasiurus cinereus. NCBI lineage: Eukaryota > Metazoa > Chordata > Mammalia > Chiroptera > Vespertilionidae > Lasiurus > Lasiurus cinereus. The sequence goes on along the minus strand of JAAGEH010000137.1, from coordinate 4,409,935 downwards.
GTTCTAATCACTGATGTATTATTCCAAACACCTATTTGTTGGGGCAATACTTTACCGGGCAAGTGCCAAGTGTCATGAGGTAAAAAGAGAAAAGGTATGGAAGAATTGAAAAGAAAAAAAAATGGGGGTGAGGCTGTGGGAAATGTTCAGAGTAATTTTCACTCTCTTAAGAAAGTAAAATGAAAAAATTCAGTTTTGATATATTTTTCCATTCCATCCTTAACGTCTTACCCGAATGGTGTAAGTCCTGCCTCCCACACGGTCTCGGGCTTCCAGAACAACTACATTCAGGCCCGAATCATGCAGAAGTTTGGCTGCTGCCATACCTGAGAGAAAATACAATAAGGAATCAGAATCAAACACCTTATAAGGATTCCAGATAAGCTCTTCATGCTAACAGCCAACAAGAAAAGTCCATGTGGCTCACACACAGCCTAATGTTATATTTAACTTACAGGTGGCTAAGGTTTCTCAATAGAGACCCAAATTCCAAGTCAGAAAACCAATTGTTATTTGTGGAAAAAACAAAAGGGATTTTGTTTTTGGCAAATATCCCAGATTTGATTCCTAGTCAGGGCACATACCCAGACTGCAGGTTCGATCACAGGTCCGGGCCTAGATAGGGAGGCAACCAATCAATGTTTCTCTCATACATCAATGTTTTTGTCTCTCGCCCTCTCACTCCTTTTCTCTCTCAAATCAATGGAAAACATATCCTCAGGTAAGGATTAAAAAACAAAGCAACAAAATCACAACACCTCACTCAAGGGAAATATATACACCCTAGCAGACTCAAGACCAAATATGGAAGCAACCTCAGTTCCCACCAATAAACAAGTGGATTAAGAAGATGTGGTGCATATATACCAAATATGTCTTGACAACGTACAAGTCCATCCAGGATGTAGCATTTTTTTTAAAATCTCAGACAACAGTCCTGTGATGCTCAGAATAATGAATGAATTTGCTCAGTTCCAATGACCTTACTCATTTGCTTCTATGAGACCAAATAAAATCAAGGAAAGATTAAGACACTGTGCCTTACCAATAAACGAAATAGTTTCAATCTTTCAGAAATAATTGGGGCTTTTATACCCCGCTAATGCTAAAGGAAAGAAAGCTTCCTATTGAAATAGCCATGTAGCACTCATCACATGTGAAAAGCTGTTCTAAAGGTTTTAATATATTGATTCAATGGATTCTCACAGGAACCCAATAATTAAAGGCACTATTTATATTCTCATCTTATTGCTGAAGAAATTGAAGGACAAAGAGGTGTCCAACATCACACAAGGAGCCAGCAGGCAAAGTCAGGCCATCTTCTCTGTAGATTGCATTTCTCTATTTTTGCTTCAGGGAGAAATTACATTTCAAAGATATTTTTCACTTCATTTGGATCAACGTGCTTTTAAAACACTTGTATCTTGCTTGATAAAAATCTGTGAAACATAAGATATGAGCCCACCATAAAAGCCATAATGAAAAACCAAAGTTTCATTCATTGTCTATTGGTTAACCTAAAAAAAGAAACTTATTTTTTTTCAAGAGGCAAATATCCCTTTTGCCTCTTGACACTTCATTATTTGAGTTAATCCATCTTCTCTCTCTCTCTTTCTCCTTAGGGGCAGGCTCAGAGCTTTTCAATTGCTAATAGGGTAAGGGTTACAAAGTCCACAGGCCCCATGCAGTGTGCAGGAGCATTGCACAATCCTTATTTAGGAATACAGGGTTTGGATTTCTAACTCCAGTCTCCTAATTTCACCTTGATAAGGGGGAAAAAAAAGAGAAAACATTTCTATTTAGATTCAACATTGCAGATAATTCAGTGCCATTTCTCTTATCGAGCATCAGTTCAACACATAAAATATGAAATAAGATGCAACCATGGTAACAGCTATTATCAGGGTGTCAGAGGGATTTGTTGCGCATGCTGCAGCTTAAACAAAAGGGTTCAGAATGAAATACAACATCACTCATATACACAACCATTGTATCTTCCACAAAAGGTGCTGTCCTCTAGTAAATGCAGTTACGCCATAGTATCTGATGAACAGAAGCCCTATTAGAACAGGATGGGGTCTCACCAAAGAATTGAGTAGAGCTCTATATGTTCGTGGGCCTTAAAATGTCATACACAGAAAATGAAAAAAAAAATCTTTAAATACAACAATTTGAGAATAAGTTGTAAATCTCTCACAATTTGTCACACTAATGTTCATAGGGGCCTATTCAAAATTCTTGTTTGATATCCAGAGACAAAAACTGATCGAAAAAATAATTGGCCCGAGCATCAGTGGCTTAGTCACTGCAGTTTAGGAAGAGGGGAATTTAGAACACCTGAGAACCTGAGGAGTCTGCGTCTGCTCAGGAAATGATTAACATGAAGAAGTAGCTCTCAAGGGATTCTTTTTTTAAAAAATAATTTTAAAAATATATTTTATTGAATTTTTACAGAGAGGAAGGGAAAGGAATAGAGAGTCAGAAACATCGATGAGAGACACCGACCAGCCGCCTCCTGCATGCCTCCTACTGGGGATGTGCCCGCAACCAAGATACATGCCCTTGACCAGAATCGAACCTGAGTCCACAGGCTGACGCTCTATCCACTGAGCTAAACCAGTTTCAGGTCAAGGGATTCTTTGGTAATGACTGGTGAAAGGGCTAACGATTTGACTGACAGAAGAATAAGCAAACATAAACTATACAATACGCCCTGATTTACAGCAAGGTTGTTTCCGAGTTCATTTCTATGCCCGTTGTTTGGAACAAACGAGAACAAAAAGATGAGAGATGGTGCATTCTCTGCGAAGTCTGAGAATTTTAAAATGCGTTATTATTATTTTTTTCTCTGTGAAGGTATTTTTAAATTTATTTTATTTTTATTTCTTTTAATTGTCTAAAGTTTTACATATGTCTCCTTTTTCCCCAATTGAACTCCCCACTCCCCCAGCCATTACCACCCCGGGCAAGCCCCCACCGCCCCCAGTGTCTGTGTCCCTTGGTTATGCTAATCTGCATGCATACATGTCCTTTAGTTGCTCTCTAACCCCCTTCCCCTACCGTTTGTCTCTGGATCTGTTCTTGTTCATCATACTATGTTGATCATTATATCTCACCGATGAGTGAGATCATGTGATATTTATCTTTCTCTGACTGGCTTATTTCACTTATCATAATGCTCTCCAATTCCATCCATGCTGTTGCAAATGGTTGGTTAAAAATGGAACTCCCATTTGACCTAGTAAAATGCAATATTATTGTGAAAAAATCATAAAGTAGCAGAAGCATATTTACCCTAAAACACTGAACAGTGTAATTGGCACTGTTTAAACTCTTAAGCAATCATTTCCTGATTCAGAGCAATAACAGGGTTTTTTTTAATATCTACAATAATAACTACCATTGTCAGAAAGCATTGAGTACTTGCTTTACTCTGTGTGATGTGTTTTACACACAAAGTGCTTCTGTGTTCACCACAATGCTGAGAGGTATCATTAGCATTTAAATTTTTACAGAGAGGAAGGGAAAGGGATAGAGCGTCAGAAACATTGATGAGAGAAAAATGGGGGATTGGAGGCATTAATTGATCGACAGAGTATACAATTAGTAAATGAAAAGGTCAGAGTTCATCCCCAAAGCTGACCTCTTAGTCACCACCTGGTACCAAAAGAAAAAAAAATACAGCGGCGAGGCAGCCAGTATCGAGAGAGGCAGCTGTTAATCGGGAGAGGCCGCATCAGGGACAGGACAATCTCAGACAAGCATCTACCTATGTGGCCATTTCTGTGATAGGTAATAATAATAAGGGAGAAGCACAATGTGGCCTTGAATGAAAAGAGCCAAATTAAAAAAAAATACAGTAACTCGATACACTGATTGATGTAAAGCGCCCTAAAACATTCTGCTTTCCAACTAAGTATAAGGATTTTCTCTTAAATGGATATTTAACTTTTGCAACCAATGTAGGATCAAGCTTTTAATGACTTTGTACTTCTCAAAAGCTAGTTAAACTTCAGTTTAACAGGCAGGATCAATTAATATTTCACAAACAAATTAACATTTGCCACTTTCAGAAGCAGCCCCTATGTGCCCATGACAGGCTTCTGTAAGATTATCTGTATCATTTGTTGCTTCCAAATGGTGCAAGATCCATAGGGTTTCAACTCAAGGAGTCTTCTTTAGGTGAATAATCATAGCATGGCATTCAGGAATAATGGCACACTAATGCCTACCTCTTCCTGAGTAGTTTACTTGGAAAAAAATCATCAAAGTCATAATGATCTCAATAATTTGGAGACCTAAATTTGAGTTAAACATGCAAATTATTTTAAAGAATGGAAATCAGTGGTGGGTAGCATTCTTAGCCTTCTATGCTTCCAGTTTTGTGCCATGGAAAACAGCCCAAGCATTAGATGCCATAAGAGACTGAGAAGAACACAGTGCAGGTAACAAAGGTGCCTCTTCAAGGTGTCTTGAAAGCAGTGGAACAATTAAGATTTAGAGGAAAGTGAAAAAAATCCAAATGACCATCTGCCTCATCCTTTGCTTTGTTAATGTCAAATGTCCTTCATGTCAAAATTTGATATTTAACAAAATGTCTTAAAATGCAAAATTAGTTGTCTTGAAAACATTATGAAACATCTGTGCTTTGTTGCTTATATAAACGATTTCATCCCAGTTATTTAAAAAAATCATGTTAACTAACATTGATGATGAAATTCACTGTACCTCAAAGCACCTCTAACTTATAATCTTCGTAAACAATATAGGCATTCCCCCAAGAAAGAAAAGAGCCAACATATATAAACAGCCCTCAGCACCTTCTGGTTACTGCTGATAAAGCAATGGTTTCATGAGGTAACTCTAAAAACAACCGAGTGACCTGATCAAAGAGCTGGGATTCTCAGATGTCTCTAAAGGAACTGCTTTTCAGTTATTTAACACAAATACATGCAAAAGAAGCCTGGGGTACAAAGAAACTATTTTCAAATTAAGTGTGATTCATTAAAGGCAAGTGGTCTTTGTAGGTGGGATTCAGATAGTAATTGTTGAACTTTCAACACAGAATATAGAGGCAGGTGAAGATGTCACTAGAAACAGCTAACATTTTGAGCACTGCCTGTGTGCCAGCTTCTATTTGAAGTATTTTTCATATGAGAATTTATTTCTTCTCCCAACAACTCTAGGAAGTGGTCATATTTAGAAGGTGAGGCACAGAGAGGCAAGTCATGTGCCCAAGGTCACATAGCTAACAAGTGGCAGAGCCAGGATTCATATTCAGGCAGTCTGACCCCGGATAACAAGCATGTCCAGCAGACTTGCTCATACTAAACATTGAAGCACTGAATGTCTTCCATAGAATATTACGGACCATGCAAGCAGGACCATAACTACAACATTCCATACCTTTGTGTAAATAAATTATAAGAAGGCGCATGCTCCTGGCAGAGAAGTGTCAAAAACACCTCTCCTCCTTTCAGACAAATGCAACTCACCGTGGTTCAAATGGCTTAGCTGGCAAAATGTGGGCTGGGTTTCATGCCTTCTTTCACTGCATCAGCTGGGCACCCTTGTGCAGGATACTGCCTAACCAGCTTATGTTGTGGCCTTGAAACTCAGAGACTTATTTCCTGAATGATGAGAGTTTCATCATCTAGGTGTCTCCTCATTGCTACTTACATTTTTATTAAATGGATTCATTTAACAACAAAGATGACATTTAATTACTTAATCAATCAATAATTGGCTGCAATGGTGCCTATATAAACATATTATATTTAATCTATATATATAAAAGCCTCATATGCTAAGTGCCTCACCATTTGACCATTCGACCAGTCACTATAATATGCACTGACCACCAGGGGCAGATGGTCTGATGGGTAGGTTAGCTTGTTGTTGGAGTCCAGCTGATGGGGACTGGGCTAGATGGGCCAGACACACCCTGGAGCCCTCCTGCCATGGAGGATGTCAGAGAGCCAGTTTCAGCCCAATCCCCACCAGCACACAAATCTGTGCACCAAGCCTCTACTATAGTATAAGAAATGAAAATGTTTATATACACTGAAATTGGTTTTCTCCAATCACACCAGAAAAGATAAATGATACTTCTGACTTTTTCCAGGGGAAAGAGATGGGATGAAAGACAGCCAACCAATAATAATCACCTTACACATGTACAACCCTGCAGTTCCCAATATTCCTACACACGTTCGGTCCTTAACAAAAATTCTGGGTGGCTGGCATTGTTATTCCTATTTTTCATATTAGAAAATGAAAACTCAGAGAGATTCAAAAGCTTGCTGAGCTTATACAGCTAGCGATGGCACCATTAGTGCTAAAACCCAGTTTTGTTTCTGTGTCCTATGTGTTTTTCATGACTCACATTATTTTCTATAACATACAAAGATGTATGGTTGTTAAAAAAAAAAGTCTCAAGAGTGCCAAGTTTTAAAATTAGAATGTTTCTTTATTAACATTCTTGACTAAATATATCTATAAAAACCGCCTGGAGACTGTCAGCTCTCAAAACCCTGGGACCATATCACTGCAGGAAGATCTTCAATCATTGGGAACTCCTCATCATGAGGTGCTTTGGCTGAACAGTTTCTTCCTCCTTCAGTACAGACTGACCTCTTTCCTGAGAACATACCAATCATAACTTTTTGGAAAATAAAAACAACACAGAGCATAAATCAAACATACCAATGTGTACCATCATTTTTATTCTTGAGCAGCAAAGTCAAGAATTATGTTATTCGTATCTTGCCCCCAAATATGAAAAAGATGCCACATTTTCTTGGAAGCCCTTTGCTCTGTTTTCCCTAAGACGGTCAAATGGCAATAGCTTCTGAAATAAAGACCTTTACTGAGCCAAGCCTCGGGCCATGGGATGATTTATGATCTTAAAAAGGATAAAAAACATCAAGCTTTCATGAGTTGCCATAGAAACCTTTCTCCAGATGCTGCCGCTTTGAGATAGGAGAATGAGATTGCCTTCCAACACCTTTCAGAATATATCTAAAGCCAAAAAAAAAAAAAATGTTTCTTCATCATGCTTTATATGCAAACCATTGCATTTTCCAAAAAAATTCAACAATCATAATTAGGCTTGTTCCGTGTCCAAGCTTTTTGTCTTTATCCTTTGTTGTTTGAAAAGAGTGGGATATGTTCTTGTATTGTAATTGTGGTAGACAAAATTTATTTTGCTTTACCTCAATATGGTCTCCCATAAAAATAGGATGCAAACCCAGCAATTACAGTTTGTCTTTTTCATGTTTGTGTGTTATATTCTTCATTTTAAAAACTGTTACACAAGCCCTAGCCGGTTTGGCTTGGTGGATAGAGCGTCGGCCTATGGACTAAAGGGTCCCAGGTTCAATTCCAGTCAAAGACATGTACTTCAGTTGCGGGCACATCCCCAATAGGGGGTATGCAGGAGACAGCTGGTCAATGTTTCTCTCTCATTGATGTTTCTAACTCTTTCTCCCTCTTCCTTCCTCTCTGTAAAAAAAATCAATAAAAAATATAAAAAATAATAAAAACTGTTACACAAAACTAAACTTTTAATTCACCTGGTCCAAATTCTTTGGGAACTTGATGGAATGTTTGTAAATAAATAACATACTCTTCTAAGAATACTGTTGTTTAAGCATAGAAGATAACCATATGATGCCATGGTAATTTTCTTGACTATGATCTGAGAATGAAATATCTCATTGTCATGATAGTAGCCCTCCTATGGATTTTTCAGATTCACAAACACCTTTAAGGTAGAATATAAAATCAGAGAGAGACCACACTCTCTTTGGCTCACCTAATTCCTAGATCCTAGTCTCTGAAAGAGCCAGATATTACAAATAGCCTGAAGAGGGTCAGAGGCTGGCTGTAGAACACATTGAATACTTCTCTGTTTAAACATCTTTTTTTTTTTTTTTTTTAATACCAAAAATGAAATGATAAATTAGAGATTCAAGGAGAGGATAAAATGTGGACTTTACCGAGGTAGAGTTTGAATTTAAATCCACAAGAATCCTCTGGGAGATCCATAATTTTAAGCTTTTAGCAAAAATTACTTTTGAAAAGAAGTTTTTCCTGTTATTTCATACCAACAAATTGGAGATAGGTTGAAAATTCAACACGTCTGGCCAAAATCCTGCTAGTAGTTTGATAAAAGATTTAACAGAAAGCCAAAACAAGCTGGTAACGACATTCAGATGAAATTACTTATATATTTATTGGGTTCAATTCTTTTTAGGGAAATTTATGCTTTCTTAAAAAAAAAGGATCATTTTAAATCTTAGTGATAGGCTCTGGATTCAGTTGTCATCAAATAGTTGTGAAAGAACTGAGGCAAAATATAAGCTACTGAGCTTATTTCCCATTATAAGGTAAATACCCCACAAATATCTGTCCCATGAATGAATCCAATACCTTACGAAGTATTTGGCTTTGAAATGGGAAGAATTGGATTCCAACTCCATTTTGTCTCTTAGGCACTTTGGGATACTGGACAAGTAACTTCTGATTTCAGTTTGCAAAACAGGATACCTTGCAGGCAGAGTGGATGCAAAGATTATGTGCGCAAAGTTATTTGCATATATATTAATCAGGCCTTTGCTTCTCCTTCACTTCCATCTCCTATGAATGAATACTTACTAACAACGTAAGGATTTTTACAGGACCTCTCACCATCCTTTCATTCAGCGTAGGTGAATTACCTATAGGTCATGTCTTGTTCTAGTGGCATAATTTCCCGGGCTTTAATATTTCTTCAAGCTCTGCATCAGAAAAATGACTGGGCCTTAACCTACCTTCTTTTTAACCTATAACAAAATAATTGGATAAACTGTATCAGGGATTGCACAAATGCCCACAACCATATCAGAGAAAGGTAAAGCAATGTTTTCTCTGTCGATAATTGTTATGGACTTGGAGCAATCACAGCAGTATCTTTTGATTAATCATCAGCAGAAAGGATACTTTAACATCTCTTTTCTGCAATGAAGACCATTGTATTTGACAGATACCTTCATTCAATTAAATGAATGACTCTTTGGAACCTTGGTGTGTAATTTCCCATTGTTCAAATGGCTGTTTCCTACCTTTTATTCCAAAACGTCCTACATGACAATCCCCCCACTCCAGCCTTCTTGAGCTGATGACTGCCTTTCATTTTTTAAATATTTTTATTGATTTCAGAGAGGAAGGGAGAGGGGGAGAGATAAAAAGATCAATGATGAGAATCATGGATTGGCTGCCTCCTGCACACCCCCAACTGGGGATCGAGCCTGCAATCCAGGCTTGTGCCCCTGACCAGAATCAAACCCGGGACCCTTAGTCTGCAGGCTGACACTCTAACCACTGAGCCAAACCAGCCAGGGCTCCCTTTCATTTTTTTTTTGAAAAATTGAAATTAATTTGAGTTTCCAAAATAAACCACTGTGGTACATCTACACAATGGAATTCTATGCTGCCATTAAAAAGAAGGAATTCTTACCATTTGCAGCAACCTGGATGGAACTGGAGAGCCTTATGCTTAGTGAAATAAGCCAGTCAATGAAGGAGAAACACCACATGATCTCACTCATTTGTGGATAATAAAGAACATTATAAACTGATGAAAAAAAGGATAGATACAGAGGCAGTGAAGTATCAAACATACTGTCAAATTACAGGAGGAAGGTTAGGGAGAGGTGGAGTAGATAAGAGATCAACGAAAGGATTTGTATGCATGCATATAAGCATAACCAATGTATGCAAGACACTGAGGGGTTGGGGTATGCCTGGGGGGGGAGATATGTATACATGTAACACAATAAAAAAATTAAAAAAAACCCTATATACCCTCACCTATACCTGTATCTCCTATGATTTCACACAAAGTGATTTTTTGAACAAAGCCAAACCTCTCCCAACTCTCTTTGGATCCTACTCCCCCAAAAGCTTGAGTGTTCTAATCATATACATTCTCTCCTGCATCTTCAATTTCTCCTTCTCTCCTGGGTCACTTCATCAGCACACAAACCTCCACTATCATCCAGCTTCAAAAAACCTAACTGTGGTCCAACATCTCCTTTTAGATACAGCCCCTTCCTTCTGTGTCCCTTCATGGAACTTTTACAAAGTTGCCTAACCTGGCGGGCATGGCTGAGTGGTTGAGTGTCGATTTATGAACCAGGAAAGTCACGGTTCCATTCTGGGTCAGGAACATGCCTGGGTTTTGGTGTGCAGGAAGCAGCCGATCAATGATTCTCTCTCATCAAGATGTTTCTATCTCCCTCTCTCTCCCTTCCTCTCTGAAATCAATAAAAATGTTTTTTTAAAGAAGTTATCTACACATATGGCCTCTATTTACTTCATTCCAGTCAGGTTTTTCATCCCTACCATCCCACCTAAACTGCTCTTTCTGAGGACACCAGTGATTTTTATTTTGCCAAATGCAATGATCAACTCTTTGTCCTAAAGTTGCTTGTTCTCTTAGCAGTGTTTGGTCTCCTTCTTCTTCTTCTTCTTCTTCTTCTTCTTCTTCTTCTTCTTCTTCTTCTTCTTCTTCTTCTTCTTCTTCTTCTTCTTCTTTAATAAATATATTTTATTGATTTTTTTACAGAGAGGAAGGGAGAGGGATAGAAAGTCAGAAACATTGATGAGAGAGAGACATGGATCAGCTGCCTCCTGCACGCCCCCTACTGGAGTTATGCCCACAAGCAAGGTATATGCCCCTGACCGGAATCGAACCTGGACCCTTCAGTCCAAAGGCCAATGCTCTATCCACTGAGCCAAACCGGTCTCAGCTTGTCCTTCTTCTGACCCACTGTTTTCACTTTATTTCTGGGTCACACACTTTCATGGGTTTCTTCTTCTCTTCTGCATTGCTCCTCAGATTCCTTTGCTGGATACTTCTTTTCTCAACCTCTAAATACTGAAGATCCCCAGGACTCAGTTCTTGCACCTCTTTTAAAAATCATTCTGAGGTTATCTCACCCAATCCCGTAACCATGAATCTTCGAGCTTGATATATAAATCGCCTACCTATTAATTGTGCCTTCAGCTATTTAATAATGACCTCAAACTTAACATATGCCAAACAGAGCTCTTGAGACCCTTCCTTAAGCCAATTCTTCTCCTGTTTTTTTTTTTTTAATCTCAGTAATGGTGCCACAATTTGCCCAGTTTTACAGGCAAAATCCAGGAACTATCCTTTTTCCTTGATTACTCTGTCTTCCAATCAATACATCAGTAAGTCAACTCTACCTGCATACAAGCTTTTTCCCCCCAACTTTTTTTTTTGGTTTTCTTTTTTTTAATTTTTATTAATTTTTTATACATATCTCCCCATTGCCCTCCCTCCCTCCCAGGCATACCCCAACCCCCCAGTGTCTAAGTTCATTGGTTATGCTTATATGCATGCATACAAGTCCTTTGATTGATCTCTTATCTACCTCACCTAACTTTAATCTTCCTGCTGTAATTTTACAGTCTGTTTGAAGCTTTACTGTCTCTGTATCTATCCTTCTGTTCATCAGTTTATAATGTTCTTTATTATCCACCATGTAGGAAACAATATTTAACTAGACAAATAATAGTGTGAGAGTAATATAAACCTTCAACCTGTGTTCCCATTCTTAATCTTTTTCTGACCTTTCACTTAATGTAAAATTATACAAATCAAGGCACTGCATATACCACCTTATAGGAAGGATGTATTTGTTGAGAAATAAAAACCTAATATTGCATTTTTTATGTGTACAAGAATTATATGCAAGCAAGGTCTTTCAGAAATATGAGGCAGATATTATTGTTACTCTATTTTGCATAAGAATTTTGTTTGTTCTTCACACAGAGCTACAATCATTTTAGAAGCAAGCCTGAATAAACTCTCAGTTTACAAATTACTCGCAAACATCATTTTTCATTGTCATTGAAGTCTTCATTCACTGTATTGGAAAATATTGAAAAACGATGCCAAGGATTTATATATACAATTCATGATTTGAAGACTGGTTTAAATTCTAAATACATACTACTATTTTTTAATCCCTATTTTCTAATAAGAGATATTAAAACATCTTAACACACCCATACACATTCATTGGAAATTTAAAATTCACTAACGCTTTTAATTTTAAAGATTGTTTTAAAACTTATTCTCAAGCAATTTTTTAAAATTTTTTATTAATGTGTTACATGTATACATATCTTCCCCCCACCTCCCAGGCATACCCTAAACCCCCAGTGTCTTGTGTTCATTGGTTATGCTAATATGCATCATACAAGTCTTTCGGTTGATCTCTTATCTACCCCATTTCTCCCTAACCTTCCTGCTGTAATTTACAGTCTGTTTGATGCTTTACTGCCTCTGTATCTATCTTTTTGTTCATCAGGTTATAAAGTTCTTTATTATCCGTAAATGAGTGAGATCATGTGGTATTTTTCTTTCATTGACTGGCTTCTTTCACTTAGCATAATGCTTAAAATTTATTGTTATTGAATGTATTGGAGTGACTAGTGATTAATAAAATTATATGTTTCAGGTACATAATTCTATAATACATCATCTATGTACTGTATTGTGTGTTCACCACCCCAAGTCACATCTCCTTCCATCACCATTTATCCCTCCTTTACCCTCTACCACCTCCCCCACCCTGCTTCCCTCCAGCAATCACCATACCATTGTCTGTGCCCAGGAGTCCTTCTTTGCTTAATCCCTTCAGCCTTATCAACCCCCAACCCTCTCAAGCTTTAAACCTGCAAACTCCTTTCAAAGGAATTCATCTCTAGGGAAGGAAGCCAGATTTAAAAGATATTGGTTTACTGAAATATACCTTTAAAAGAACACAAGAGGAGAAAAATGCTTTCTCATTTTCATCAGCTTCTCATAGTTTTCTCATCACAAACTAAAATCCAGAAAGAAAACAAGCATAAACCCCAAATCATTTTTCTACCTCATGCAAAATGCTTTGTGCCTACCTTAACTTACAGTCATCTCAACCTCTTTGTACTTTTCCCCATTTCTCAGATCTGTCCACTGGAAGTTCAATATTGTGGACTGGCAGACTGATTTATTGACCAGAAAACTCAATTTCCCTTTAAACGCATTCTCCTTGAAGTCAAAGGGAAAGGAATAAAGGGAGAAAAGATCACAGGCAGTGTATTTTGGATGTTCTGCCTTTTATCAATTAAGACCAGGTGATTTCCTTTCAGAGTTAACCCCTCCTGCACGCAGCCTGATTTCTGATAACATAAAATGCATGTATGAAATTCTACTTACCATTCAGAAAGCCACGAACATCACACCATTTATGAGTGAGACTAAAAAAGCTAGCAGAGGACATACTTGGAAACCAAAACCAACATTATTTTAGCATCCCTTCTTGCTCCAAAGGTGAAGCACCACAAATGTTTCTTCCATTCAAAAAGTACACTTTTTTTTGGTAAATGAGCCAACAATTAATAGGCACAGGAAATGTAATTTAGCATCATTATTTGTGTGTGCGTGCATGTGTGGTAAACTGGAACTGATTGCTTATTCCAACTAGCACACAGGAGGTCCTAAATGAAAGACAAGCAGGAAACACACAGATTGATTGGTTTACTGCCAGCAAAGATTTTGGATAGATAGTGAATGTAAGAGGCTGAATCACAGGATTAAAAACTAGCCCTCAATTTTCTTTTACAAGCATTTCTACAATTTGTCTCTTACAGTTAGAGAGCAGAATCCTCAAGTGTTAATATCACAATGCTAATAATTCTAGCTCTAGCAGGTTTGGGTTGACAGGCCTGTGAAGGCCAGGGTTTGTTTCTCTCTCTTTCTGGAATGAGACAGAGTTGCCATCACTGGACTTTCTATAATTCTGAATTAGATACAGTCTTTTTCAATGCTCTGTAATCATCTTCAAGAAAATGAGCCGGTGGGGGAAGTCTCTTTGTCTTCCAGCTGCTCTGCACTGCTGGATCCCAAGCACCTTGCATTGAGTACCCTCTCCATTCTGATGCACATCAATCACGCAAGTCAGCAGTTGAAGGGCTGATGATCCCTCCCACTGATGCGCTTACAATTTGAACAGAAAAGGCTACTTAGAATCTTCAGGACTCAGAACACAGGATTCCTGCCTTTCTCAGTAACCCTAAACCTTTATTAAATGGACAATTGTCTCCTCTTTCCAACTGTAAAAGCAGTAGAAGATTACTGAAAAAGAAAAGAAAAGAAAAGAAAAAATAGATTTTCTGGCCCTTAAATCATTTGTTGAATTACACAGAGGATCATCTCTCTCCACATGCCAATTCAAAATGTTCTGACTCGGCACATTCCTAGGCCCTTCTAAAAACAAAACAAAACCCAACACACAAGTATTTTAATGGCCTCCACCTCCAACTGACTGAAGCTTCATGGTTAGACACCTTTCGACATGCATGACAAAAATGCTAATTCAATTATTGTCTGTCTATATTAGGGTCTCTGGTCAGAAGCCCCTGAGAGAAATTTGTGTGTTGACGTTTTATCAGAGATAAACACGTGTAGGGCAGTAAGGAAAACAGGATTGTGCAGAGGGAGGAGTCGAACTGAATACAGTCACAATGGAGGCCTCTGTCAATCCGGCAAGGAGCTGTAGGCAAGAGTGCCAGGCCTCTATACCTACATATCTGCTGCAGAATACCCCCAATTTTGCAACCATTATTCCTTTATCCCCCAGGTAAAGGAATGCCCTTGGGTGAGTCAACTCCTCTCAGCGAAGGGCAATTTCCAGAGAGGGATTCACCAGTGAACTAGCTGCATCCAACACTTCCCGGAGGTGGCGGACTAACTGTCCTGAAGAGGGTTGGGTAGCTCACTAGCACCCACTATTTTAGGGCCAACATTAAAAAGAGTGAAACTGAAATTTCAACACCCTGTGTATATGAGAGCACCTATTTGAATCTCAACCACTTACGCTATCTTTTAAGGAGGAATATTTAAATTGACTGATGATCTTTCCAATATTTTCTATCATCAAATCTTCCTTCAGGTCCTTTGATAAAGCTACCATGCTCCTCTCCTGGTGTCATCTGAACCAAATGAACTTTATTGGGATTCTTTCCCGCCTCCCCTCAGCATCTGCTTGTATGTAGCTGTAGGTGTCTCCCTCTGTTGGATGTGCCCCTCCCAGCTGTATATCCCCACACCTAGCCCAATGTTTGGTAAACGTGGCACTTCATAAAGGTATATTGAATGAATGAAGCAATCAATCAGTCAATCAATCAACAAATCAGCAAACATGATTTCTTTTTCTCCCCTGAAGAAAAAGCTAGGAAAACATATTTGATGAACTAGTATAATGCATTTGAGCAGACGCCTTTGTGTGTGCTTATCATCGGTGCTGAATAAGGACTGTTTGATTTTGACTAGCTGACAGCATAAAAGGGCTATTCTGAAAGTCAACTGTATCTTCCAGGACTCCTAAATCAATTAAAATCTAACATAGGATTTGAATGCAAACGAGAGAAGAAATTGAAACTTAAACAGGAAACAGCTGATCAGCTGTTACAATAGCTTTTGAACAAAGACTACATTCGTGTCTTATCTAGATGGGTAAAAATAATTAATCATAGATCATTATTTTTTACAGGGCTATTTTCTTTTCTATGCCGAGAGACAACAGAATTATCTCATTGGTGATGTTACGCCTCTAGAAGCACAGGATGAATGGCATCCAATAACTTTTAAAGGAGTCTGAAAAAAATCGCTTCTCGGCCTTTTAGCTAAGATCAAGTGTAAAGTAGTATGAAAAAAGATGTTTCTAGTAAATAATGGTAGGGATAACACAGTACTTGCAAAAATCAGTTTGCCAACATATTGTAGAAAGCAAAATTTACTTGTCACCGGTGACATTTTGTAAAACTAAAGACATTTATAATTTTGAGACCTATAACTTCATTACATCACAATTGCAAACTGATGGAGCTTTTCTCTATGTTGTTGTGGAGGGGGGGATGTTGGTTTTCTATGGAAGTAATTAAGCAGCCCATTATTAAAATTCCACCATAAAGTAAATTAGTAAAACTTTCCTGGGATGACAATTTCGCAACAATTATTAAATGCCTTCAAAGGATTGCCACTCTTTATTTCGAGGAATTTCCTAAAGAAATCATCAGAGTTATGGACAATGGTTTAGGTATAAGGATATTCCTAAAAACTTTAAAATAGCAGAAATTTAAAAATACAGATGTTCAGCCAGAGGAGATAGGTTAAATAAATTAAATATAATCGTATGAAGTAAGATAAAGTTAACAAGATCATGTAAAAGAAAAGCATTTAAGATATAACTAAACATTCATAATGTTATTACTTATTTTAAAAGGGCTACCGATGATGTGGCAAATATGATAGACGGTTTGCAAAAAGAAAATATACGTGGCAATAGTAACAGTAGTTAGCGTTTTGTAAGATCAATTATGGTTAATTTTCATTTTCTTTTTGTGCTTTTCTTTAATTTACATATTTTCAAAATAAGTACTATTTTTGTAATTCACGTTATTAAGAGAATATCCCACTTCTCCAAAAAAAAAAAAATCCTTCATGTACATTTCATCTAATGCTAGCACAATGGACAGCCCGTCACGCGCATCCTTTCTAATCCTCTGCCATAAAAGCATTCGAAAGCTCATCTTAAAGGTGACGCAGCTGAAGAACAAGAAGGTTAGGGAACTTTCAAGGCGATACAATAGGTCAGTACAGGAAATGGACTTGACAACGCATCTCTTTGACACCAAAGGATATGCTCTTAACTTTGTCATCTGGCCTCTGTATACCATCTCCTTGAATGGGACATCCAAATTACCAAGCCCTTCTACACATTATTATTTTTTAAAACATCTGCATGGGTTATAGAAGCCCAAGCATGTTCTTCATCTTTCTTCACATCCAAGATGAGGAGGTGGTTTTGTTCTGAATACACAGGGCATATCTGTCTACCATGACCCTCACTCAGCTCATGATCCCTCGTCAACCATCTCTGACACTCCCGGCCAGACCAGTCCTGGAGGCCTGCAGCAGCCTTGTTCTCCTTGAACAAAGTATTGCTTACACTTTTGAAGACTGGCTCCAACTCTTCACGGATCTTAGCCAAGTGCTTGTCACCCTCAGATGGCTGAATCTCCTCTCTCAAAGCCTGGCTGACACTTTCTTTGTTCTATTTCAACTTTCCTTTTTTTAGCAGCTTTTATTTTGAGGACTAAGCAAGAGCCGGTCCAGAATTGCCAAAGATAGTTTCCATGGTTCCACCAGCCCAAACACTGAAACTGAGCCTTGAGACAGAAACAATCTGCGATGGTCCAGTTCCTGGAAAATGCGGCTAATTTTGCCAAGACTCAGAGATGACTTGCTTCTTAGATGAAAGACGTATCAGTAGGTATGTATCTAGATACTCCAGAGATTTCTAAAAAGCTGTTTCACAATTGCCTTGGGATTTTTCAAATGGAAGAAAAAGACGTTATATATTAACCAGAGCTACCCCCAGGTGCTCTTCTATTTATCTCAATGGGAGGGACTAAAATTCGCTGACAGCTTAAAAAAAACTATCAGAGAATTATCAGAATGTACCAAGTTTAATAATTAACTACGTTTAAAAATCAGAACCCAATTCAGATACTTTTAAATGTATATCATTGAGTCAGTCACCTAATTCTAAAATTCTGATTTTATCATGTTTCCTATTCTTAACATGATTTGGCAGGAAATGCAAAAGGGTTGGTAGTAAATGGATGTGAATTTCAGATCAAATCAGCTGCTACTTTGTTCGGTGTAAAGTTCTTTAATTCAACATATTTATTTAGTGCTAACTGGACCAGGCAGAGCTCTGGGGCTGAGGGTTGGGGGGATCTCTGGGAAGGAAAAAAGATAGCTTTCCAGGATCCAGATGCTTATAGTCTAGTGGAAAATAAAGATATTGAATATAAAGACAATCTCAGACATATTGTGGGTTCAGTTCCAGACTACCACAATAAAGTGAATATAACAAGAAAACAAATCAAATGAATTTTTTGGTTTCCCAGTGCATGTAAAATTTCTGTTTGCACTATATAGTAGTCTATCAAGAGTGCAATAGCTTTCTATCTTTAAGAAACAATCAGACCTTAATTAAAAATACTTTATGGCTAAAAAATGCTAACCTTCATCTGAACTTGTTGGTAAATACGTCGCCAATAGACTTGCTTAACATAGGCTTGCTATAAACTTTCTATTTGTAAAAAAAAAAAAAACCACAAAAACAACACATTATCTGCAAAGCACAATAAAGCCAAATGCAATAAAACAAAGTATGCCTGTAATGACACTAATACATGAACAATTAAAAACTCATGGAAAAGAGCAATGTGGAAGTGGAGAGTTAAACAGAGGCATCTAATTTCATCTGGGGGATTTAAGAAGGCCACCCTGGGAAATGACATTTCAGCTAAGATTCACAGAGTGTTTTCCAGTTTCTCAGTTTCCTCATCTCTCTCATCAAACTATGGAGAATGACAGACATATCTTCCTTCATGTGGTGCAGATAAGCGCCCTCTCTTTCAGTCCTGTCCTGGTCCTTCTCGCTTCTCTCTACCCTCAACTAAAACTTCTCTGCGAATCCAACTTCTTCCCTGCATTTTTACCTGCTAGTCATCTCTCCCTGCATGTCCTTCCGGCACCTCCACCTCCAGATGTCTCATCTTTCCCCCAAACCTGCTCTCCTCTTCCTCATGTCCCTCTTTTTGCTAATTCTGTCAATTGATAGATGCCACTTTGTGAATGAAAAATCCTCAGTGTCCATTCAATGACCACAGAAAGCACTAACCCTTTTGAGGATGACATACAAGACTCCCCACAATTCATGCCAACTGACCTTTGTAGTTTGGACCCCTACGAGACCCTTCAACTTTCTACACTGAGATTCTCAAGGTTTCCTAAGCATGCTACCATGTTCTTTCACATATTTGTGATTTTGTAAATGAATTATTTTTTAAAAGTTATAGCTGACAGACAATATTATCTTAGTTTCAGGTAATAACATAGGGATTGACATTTATATACCTTCCAAAGTGATCACCATGATAAGTCTTATAACCATCTTCTACTGTACAAAGTTATTATGGCATAATTGATTTTATTATTTATGCTACACATTACATCCCCATGACTTATTTATTTTATACCTGGAAATGTGTCCTCTTAATCTCATTCACCTTTAAAATTTTGTATTTATTGATAAGAGAGAGAGAGAGAGAGAGAGAGAGAGAGAGAGAGACATCGATTTGTTGTTTCACTTATCTATGCATTCATTGGTTGATTCTTGTATGCGCCCTGACTGGGGATCAAATCGGCAACCTTGGCATATCATCAGGATGAGACTCTAACCAGCCATGGCCCATTCACCTTTTTGCATATCTCTCTCCTCCCCCTCCCCTTTGAAGCTGTTCCTTAGCTTACAATGCTTTTTTCATCTAGTCCTCTGGTAAATTCATATTCATTCTTTAAGACCTACTTCAACTGTCACCTGCTCTGTGAAGTCTGCCCAGATTTTCTCAGAGAGAGTCTGACATTCTCTCTAATCGCTTTCTCTAGAACTTTTGCATGTGCTACTAAAGCATCTCTCATCATAGGTCATGAGTATGAATTTTTCATGACTCTGCCTGCCACATTGGCTTGTGAGCACCCCAGGAGCAACAGCCTGTGTAATTCACCTTTCATTCTCTTGGGGATAAGATGTGGGATAGGAAGTAAATGTTCGTTGAATTCATTAATAATGAATGAATCAATGAACGAACTCTTGTAGCACATACTGCTTTCTACTTCATATTACCTTGTTTGGGCATCTCAAGTCCCTTCCTGGATTGACAAATCTCCATGGTAACAACAATGTAATTCATTTTTGCATCCCTTACCACAGCCTGCCCTAATGTCTATTTAAATAAATGAGCAAAACTCCTGTAGGACATTGTGTCATATGTCAGAATTGCAAAGCTATCTTCACACTCATTGCTTCGCTTGATCTTCACAATGACCTTGGAGATGACAAATAGATCTAGCCATGGCAAATAGGTGTAATCCTCATGTAGCAGATAGAGCAACTGAGTGAAGCTTTGGAACCCTGCTTTCTTGGTTTTTAGAACAATATTTATCCCATGTAATGTTCTCGAGAAAAGGAAGAACTGCTCATAAGGTCCTTGTTTTGAGAGTTTGGGGGTGAGTGTAGAGATCCACCACTGCTTGAAAAAATAGCGAAACCCTTATCTATCCATCCCACATGAGTTTAGCATAACTTCCGTGAGCTTGAAGGTTTGGAATACAAATCAGAAAGGGACAGATAAGAGGGGTAGAAGAATCTGAACCCTTTAGACATACTTTGGGCAAGAAAAAGACTTTGGGGGAGACTCTTCAGCTTCCATAAGATGAGGTGCTTTATAAGGCAGCATCAAGAAGTATTTAGTGCTGAATCAGGTTTGGCTCAGTGGATAGAGCGTCTGTTTGTGGACTGGCGGGTCCCAGGTTCGATTCCAGTCAAGCGCATGTACCTTGGTTGGAGGCACATCCCTAGTGGGGGGCATGCAAGAGGCAGCTGATTGATGTCTTTCTTTCATTGATGTTTCTAACTCTCTATCCCTCTCCCTTCCTCTCTGTAAAAAATCAATAATATATATATATATATTTTTTAAGTAAGTATTTAGTAATACTTCTAAAACTCCTAGATAGCTGTACTTTTAAGTCCAAGTTCTTCCAGGAGAGAAGATATCCAAACTGCTGAAAGAGAACGAAATCTCTCTAGCCTTGGCTCACCTCGCGTGCTGTTGGGTTTATGCAGCTATGTACCTGCAGCACGGGGCACCAAGTCTGGCATGGTGAGCTCAGGAGGGCCCGGCACACAGCAGTGCAGCCTGAGGTCTGACTTGAAGCCGAGTAAGACTGAAAGGGAGGAAACTTCTAGGTATCAGGAGCAGCACCCAACATCCAATGCCTTGATTTCCTCACCAGCCACAGGAGAGTCAACGCACCTTTGCCCTGCCAAACCTGAGATCTGGTCAGAGTCTTAACCAATCCATCACCCCTGGCTGGCCTGATTATTCCTCAAGCACCAAGAGGCCCTGCTATGCAGGCTGTTCTGGAAGCATTGCTCATTTCCACTGACCCCACCCCATATAATCCCACTGACCCTCCTCAGAGGGACGCTCCTTCACTGACTCCATCTTTCCTCCCGTGAGAACGGCGCCCCCCACTCTACCCCCTGTTTCTAAGAAGGTAACCTCTGTCCCCATCCCTGCCAAATATGGGCTGGGCCAGAGGGCCAAGTCTTTCCACACCAGCGGCCTGAGCTTCTGAGGGAGGAGGGCAGGGCAAGAGAGGGTGGAGTTCAAAATGAGGGGAGAAGAGACACTTGCCAAGAAAGCCCTGCAGCCCACAGGCGGCCTGTGACAAGCGTGGAACCACAGCGAGTCGGGGTCAGGGAGGTCTTTGGCAATAGGTTGCCCCAGAGTCCAAGCCCGTTTTTTCTGAATGAAAGCTGCTCAAGGTCGTTTTCCTGGGGATCAACATAACAATAGGTTGTGGTGCATGCCTGGGCCAAACGTCGGTGTGGAGTGTGCGGGTCAGGTGGGAGCAAACGACTTATCTTCGCTTGGGGTGAGTGACAGACCTTTGTGCTCACCCGAAGTAGGACTCCCCCCCCCCCCCCCCCGCCCCCCTCCTTCCCCCCCGCTTCAAAAAATCACAGCCTGCATAGGCTTGGCAGCCTCCCAAGGGAGAAATTCAAAGCCTCGCCCCAGACGTTCCACAGACTTCCAGCCTCAGGCTCCAATCCAGGGGCTCCCCAAACCTCATCCCCGAGGGAGGGCTCCGTCCTCGGCGGCGCTGTGGCCGCCCTAGATCCTCGCCAGAGCTCCGAGAATCTCGGGGCTCCCGGGCACAGTCCCCGCCCACGGCCGCCCCGAACTGGACGAGGATTGGAAAGGCGCTCAGTGGCCACTGACCTGAAATGCCGCCCCCCACCACGACCACGTCGCATTTGCTGCTCATGGTGCTGGCCCCTCGGCGGTGCCCGCTGTTCTGGTCTCTGGGTCTTGGTCCCCGCCCGCTGTGCTGCCGCTGCCCCCTCGCGCAACAGCCTCTGCCAGAGCCTTTATATTGCCTGCCCAGGACACCCCGGAGCGGGGCCCCGCCCGCGGTCCGCGCGCTGGCGCTGGCCGGGTGGAGCCCTGGGCCACTGACACCGCCTGCTGCTCTGCTGCGGAGACCTGGGGGGCGGGGGGCGGGGTCCTGGGCGAAGAGGTGGCCTGGGGCCTACGGAAGTCCTTCCCTGCAGCTACCACCCCTTTGCCTTCTGCACAGCATTTTCCCATCCGCTTCCCTAGTGCACGATGGGAGGCTTGGGGGTTAGGAGGATGGGGGCTTGAGTGGTCTTCCTCCAGCACCCCAATTACTTTCTCAATGGAGCAGCAGAGACAATAGCAACTCCGAATCCAGGTCTTCCCGGGTACCGGGCACGCTTTACATGACAGGATTCCAGGGAAACCTTACAGCCCATTTTACAGATGGGGCAAATGAAATTAAGTAGTGAGGGGTGAAGGCTAGATAAACAGCTAGAAAGAACAAGAAAGCCAACAAGATTATGAAACCCACTTCGACCCACCACACAGTATTGTCCTCTTGGCATGTACTTGAGTGGGATTCTCAGACCTCCTATCTTCCTATCAAACAGACACTTCTCCCCCCCGCCCCTTTATGCCCACAAATAACTCAGGAAGGCTCCTCTCTAGTATTGCAAATGCAGAACTTAAAGACAATCTTTTTTTAAAATATATATATTTTATTGATTTTTTTACAGAGAGGAAGGGAGAGGGATAGAGAGTTGGAAACATCGATGAGAGAGAGACATCGATCAGCCACCTCCTGCACGCTCCCTACTGGGATGTGCCAGCAAGGTATATGCCCTTGACCGGAATCGAACCCAGGACCTTTCAGTCCGCAGGCTGATGCTCTATCCACTGGGCCAAACTGGTTTCGGCTAAAGACAATCTTAAACTGCCTCACTTTTACAATGATCTAATAGCAAACTGTTCCTTGAGCGAATCAATATGTCTGTTCTGGTAACTGTTGTGCCAGGAACCCAAATAAAAACTAGTGGTGGTGGCAGGGGCAAGGACCTGGATGGGCTGAGTGGAACTTAGAGCCCCACCCTTAGGCAGCAAGGGGAGCTATTTATGGCCCTGGAATATGGGTCTGGGGACCTTGGCATTGCCTAACATAGGGGTGATTCAACAAGATTATAGGTGTTTACTGATTCGAAAGCATATGTGCACCCCTATGTTCATTGCAGCATTATTTACAACTAGGGGTCCAGTGCACGGAATTTGTGCACTGGGGAGGGCGTCCCTCAGCCCAGCCTGCGCCCTCTCACATACTGGGAGCCCTCAGGGGATTTCCTACTGATGGCTTAGGCCCGCTCTCTATTGGAGCAGTCTGGCCTCCCTTTGTGGGAGGCTCAGCCCTATCACCCCACTACTGCCAGTCACTGCAGCCACCACCGTAATTTTCATCAACATGGATTCCAGTCCCTTTACCATGAAAAAAATGACAACTTCCTTTAGGCATTTTCCAGATGTGCCTTTTATAAGATATGAGATTTTTTTCTTTCTTTTTCTTTTTATCCTCACCTGAGGATATGTTTCCATTGATTTCCCCCCCCTTCCCTCCAATTCCAGGCTCAGCCACTTCCCAAGCCTATAGCCGCTGTTCCAGGCTGCAGGCTTGGGATGTGGGCACTCTCTGCCCCTCTGATCCCAGGCTTGGCCCCTTCCCAAGCCTACAGCCTCCACAACAGGCTGCAGGCTAGGGAAGCAGGTACCCCTGTCCCCCAAGCCTAAAACCTCCACAGGATGGCCGGCTGGGAGTGACCTGGGTGCCAAGGGGGTTCCCAGGACCCAGGTATATATGCAAATTAAGCACCATCTTTATTGGGTTAATTTGCATACTCACTCTGATTGGCTATGGGCATAGCGGAGGTACAGTCAATTTATATGTTTATTATTAGGAAAGATAGCCAAGCTATGGAAACATCCCCAGTGCCCATCAGTACGTGAGTGGATAAGGAGCTGGTGGTACATCTACATCTAGGGAGTTGTCCAGGCCTGTTCAGTATTCTATGTTCCTACATGAAGTAGCTCACAAGATCCATCTTCTCCCTCGGCACCTTGTGGTCAGATAAGGCCTCTAAAAGCAGTGTTTCTCAAACTTGAATGTCTGTCACCCAGGTCTGGGGGTCTGTTAAGCTGCATTTCTTTTTTCTGTTTTTATTTATTAAGGTGTTACATATGTGTCCTTATCTCACATTAACTTCCCATCCCCCACTCATGCCTTCACCCCCCTGTTGTCTGTGTCCATTGGTTAGGCTTATTTGCATGCATACAAGTCCTTTGGTTGATCTCTTTCCCTGACCCCCACCCTCCCCTACTTTCCCTCTGAGGTTTGATGATGCTTCTATGTCTCTGGATCTATTTTTGTTCATCAGTTTATATTCCACAAATGAGTGAGATCATGTGATATTTATCTTTCTCTGACTGGCTTATTTCACTTGGCATAATGCTCTCCAGTTCTATCCATACTGTTGCAAATGGTAAGAATTCCTTCATTTTCACCACAGTGTAGTAATCCATTGTGTAGATGTAATCCATTCATCTGCATTTCTTTTTTTCCCCTTCTTTTTATTGATTTCAGAGAGGAAAGAAGAGGGAGAGAGAGATAGAAACATCAATGATGAAAAAGAATCATGGATCAGCTGCCTCCTGCATGCCCCACACTGGGTTTCAAGCCCTCAACTCAGGCATGTGCTCTGACCTGGAATCGCACTGTGACCCCCCTGGTTCATAGGTTGAAGTTCAATCACTGAGCCATGCTGGCCAGGCTGAAGCTGCATTTCTAACAAGCCCCAGGTCATGCTAGTGCTGCTGATCCATGGACCACACACCTTGAGCACATTCTCTTCTGTTGCAATCCTCTGCTCCCCTTCAGTTCCAGAGCTAGCTCCATTCTCCAGAACCTCTTACCTATCTCAAGATGATCCTAATGGCAAGGTATGTGCTCATTATGCAAGCATTTGTGGAACACCTGCTATGCTGGACCCTGTGGAAGCAGTGAACAAGATGGAAGCTGCCCACCTTTAGGACTTAGTACAGATACCACAAAACTAAAGTGATAAAAGAATAATAATAGTGAAAATTTAACAATGCATAAAATAGTAAGAAGCATAATTTATTTTTGTGCAACTGTTTGTGTCTTTTCTTCCTAAGTAGATAATGAAATTCTTCAGGAAGAGATCATGTATTATTTCTTATTCATCCACTCAAGAACATTTTATTGAGCACTAATACTGTGTCAAGCACTGTGGTTATTATTGGAAATAAGCTTTTATAAATAAGAAATTTCGGTGATCCTAGGAAAATAAAATATGAAAAGACAATTACAATAAACTTAATTCATGTTCCAATGGATCAATGCTCAACAACTCTTACCAAGAAACACAGATGAATGCTCTTTGCCCCAAACAGTGTTTATTTGCTTTCCAACTTGGTGAAATCCATGTTTCTTTCATCATTTAAAATTAACTCACTTTCCTTTCATTTTATTTTATTAAAAGACTGCCAAAGAGATAAAAATGTCATTATTTCTTTCTTGCTATCCAGCTTTTCATTAACAGATATTTCAGTGAGTTTCTTATGAAGCCACCAGAGATTTCAATAAAGAGGCAAGCTGTGTAGCACAGAGTTCACCTGATATTATCTAAGTTGTAAATTTTTTTTCCTTTTTGTTTTAGTCCTGGAAACTTGACAGGGAATGGAATTTTGAAAAAATATAATATATTCTTTAGAGCTTACCAGTTTCTTCTTCCCAACTTCTCTGCTGATTTTTTTTTTAAACATACACTGGGGGATCAAATGATGAAAGGGTCAGCCATTGCAGCCAGGACAGCTCTTTAACAATGTCGAATCAGAATTTCAACCATTTAATAATTGCAAATTTTAAATTGTAGGGTTTTTTTATTCTGCCCAGCTGAATTCTAATAGGAGAGTGTCCGAATCCCCAGAAAGACAGTTGGGGAACTTTCAGTGGCCATGGACTTGCTTTTGCCTCAAGAACTTGCTTGAAGGGAATCATGTCTTCAAACAACCCAAGAGTTGGGTGGACCCAACTTCAATCTGAGTTAAAGCCCATCAGAGGACATCCAACCCAAAAGTTCCTAAACTGGTTTAAGATGCCAAAGGCAAGACCTGCCTCAGGGCCAGAAACTGGATGTAAGTTGAGTTGACAGGAAACAAGCTTAACAGGCTGACAAGCTATGCGAATGCACTGAGCTGCCTTATAAACACAAAGTTGAGATGAAAGAGAAATGACTCTTACTGGCCAAAGAACCAGAGAATAGCTTTTTCTTCTATGATCTAATTCCATAGCATGAGCAGGACAGGGACAAAGGGGGACAACAGTAGGTCCCATAGCATATGAGTCAGGCAAAGACACTAAGCTATAAAGCCTCAGAAAGGTAGAGGTCAAACCTAGACATGTTATAGAGCATGCTGAAGAAAAACAAGCAGCATTTGAAACATAAGTGCTAAACAAACTGTCCAAGGTGATTTTTATTACAATGACTGATGTCAAGACTAAGAATATTTCCACAAGTCATAACAAGACTGGGAAAATAGATGATAGATGTTGAAGCTAGGCAATAGGTACATGACAAATATTTTATACTAAGCTGACTACCTGTGTGCATTTCTAAAAATTTTCAGAATTACCGATTTTTTAAGTTGTTGACTATCATTTCATTAAGCATATCTTATGTGTAAATGGTTTGACAATTAATACTTGGTTCATAAATTTGTTTTAATATGAAAAATATTATACAACTATATTTGGGTGATAAAGAATTTGCTGTATTCTAAAGAGATAAAGTTTTTCCAGTTTTCTTCTTTCCTATTTTAGTAAATCATTTCGTTTCTTTGTTCTCCACCTGGAATTACCTAGACCAGTGGTTGGCAAACTCATTAGTCAACAGAGCCAAATATCAACAGTGCAACGATTGAAATTTCTTTTTAAAAAATATATATTTTATTGATTTTTTTACAGAGAGGAAGGGAGAGAGAAAGTCAGAAACATCGATGAGAGAGAGACATCGATCAGCCGCCTCCTGCACGCCCCACAACTGGAGATGTGCCCGCAAGCAAGGTGCCCCCGACCGGAATCGAACATGGGACCTTTCAGTCCGCAAGCTGACGCTCTATCCACTGAGCCAAAGGGGTCTCGGCTGAAATTTCTTTTGAGAGCCACATTTTTTAAACTTAAAGTTCTTCTAATGCCACTTTTTCAACATAGACTCGCCCAGGCCGTGGTATTTTATGGAAGAGCCACACTCAAGGGGCCAAAGAGCCGCATGTGGCTTGTGAGCTACGGTTTGTTGACCACTGACCTAGAACAATACAAAAAAACAAAACAAAACAAAAAAACAACAACACATCTTCCTGTTTCCTAAAGGCAGGTGAAAAGTTAATACCTTACAACCTTAAGATGACAGATAATGTGAACCATAGAGCTGGAATAGACCTTTGGAGTTATTTGGTCTATATCTCTGGTGTCACTTCCCACCTAAAGCTTTGGGAACCGGAAGCAAGGTCAGCATCAGGCAGGCCCTAGCAATGAGACATGAAACAGCCAGAGGTTTCTAAATAGGAACAGGGAGTAATCTCATCTCTGAGATTACAGAGATGAGATATCCCAAACTGCTAAAAACAACAGCATCCATTTCTACAGTCAAGATTAGAACACAGGACTCCTGGCTATGAAAGACAACTATAATAAAGCTTAAGTGTTGTGACATTGTCATGACATTTTGTGTAATTGTAGTGCCTATTTGTATAATACTCTGCTTTATGTATGACATTTACCAACAAATTCCAGATAACAAGGTATGCTCAGCCTCCACCGAGCAATACTTGTAGTTGGTGTTGTAAATGGACACTCTGACCTGCTGGGCTGAGAAAGGATTTATTTGGCAATGCTTGTTTATGCTTTCTGGCATTGAAGTCATTCATTCAATCAATGCTGAGATTTCAGCAGCAGCTTTGGGTATTTTCAGTCATAATATTCATTATAGAAGCGGCATTATGTTCATTGATAGCAAAGTGCTAGGTGGAACAAATACTTTTGGTGTTAAATTTCCATGATTAATTATTTAAATGATTGAGATTGAAACAAGTTGTTTCCATACAAAGTCCCTCTGTGTTACTCAGGTTTGGATTGTACAGGACTACATGACAAACTCTCACCCACTGTATCCTCCTGCAGGGGGGAAAAAAATCCTAGGACTTAAGTGATCTCCTCTTCATTTTAACATTTCAGAAGTCACATCTTAAGGTCCATCATTTCTTTAGGTCACAACGGATTTAATTAAGGAGGTGACTATGTTCTAGAACAGATAGTTCACTTTCCCTAACTTTGGAGGAAGACTATTTTAACTTTCTGTCTACCTGAAAGGCATGAGACAACTGCTTTTTTGAGTGCTTGAGTACTCACTTCACACTCAGGCCTTTCTCATTTGTCCTTGGAAATGTAGGGAAAATATTAGAGAGTCCTTGCCCTAAACAATATTTCAAGATTTAGCTAATAAAAATACAGGATACTCAGTTACATTTGAATTTCAATGAATGTTATTTTGTAATAGCAATGTGTTTCATGCAACATTTTCAATATAACCATACAACTAACTATTCATTGTTTATCTTAAATTTAACCAAATGTTCTGTGCTTTATCTGGCCAACGATATTTTTTTCTGGTTCAGAAAAAAAATCAACACAAAGAAGTCACTTTGAGAGTAATAAGTAGCAGGATATGATCAAATACTAAATTGTGAGGCTCAGGTAAAGGGAAGTATTAACATACGTCAAAATTCCTCCAAGAACGAGCTATTCTAAAAACTCTGTCTTTGCAGGTTTCTCCTATGTCTCCAGCTGTTAGCATAGTGGTAATGATATTCAATAAAGACTCATGTGTAAGGACTGGACAAAGAAATGAATACATCAATCAGTGCATGAGCCCAGACCAGGGCCCGGGCTGGGGAGGAGCCTGCAACTGGGCTATATGTCTTTGACAGGCATCAAACCCAGTACTCTTCAGTCCAAAGGCTGATGCTCTACCCACTGAACCAAACCAGCTAGGGCTTAAATGATTTTTTTAAAAATCAAAATCATTTGACACCAAGAAGGAATAAGATTGAATTTTATAATTGCTTCAGGCTGAGTCAGAGTTTCTCCACTTCTGCACAATTGACATTTTGGACAGAAAACGTCTTTATATGGGGGCTGTTTTATGCATTGAAGGATGTTTAGCAGCACTCCTGATGTGATGGTTAATTTTATGTGTGAACATGACTGCCCGTAATTTCTGGATATATGTGTCTGTGAGATTAACATTTGAATTAGAGCACTTACTAAAAGCGGATTGCCCTCCTCAATGTAGGTGGACATTAGCCAACTTGTTAAGGGCCTAATAGAACAAAAGGTGGAAAAAGGAGGAATTTGCCCCTTTTACTTCTTGCCTGCTTGCTTGACTTGGCACATCTATCTTCTCCAGCCCTCAAACTCAAATTTAAGCCATTGGCTCCCCTGCTTCTCAGATTTTCTGATTTGGATTGAATTATACCACTGGCTTTTCTGGGTCTCCATTTTGTAGATGGCAGATTATTGAACGTCTCAGCTTCCATAGTCATGTGAACCAATAACTGCACACTGAATGGCCAGATGATGATGATTTCTGAACACAGAATAATCTGGCCACTCAGTGTATATCCTATAGAAGAAAAGGCTAATATACAATTGTCCTCTCAACCACGAGTTCAACCAGCAGGCTGGCCGGACCCCATCCATGCACGAATTCATGAACTGGGCCTCTAATATATATATATACTGAGTGTCCAGATTATTATGATCTCTGAATGCATAATAATCTGGCCACTCAGTGTATATCCATCCTACTGTTTCTCTGGAGAACACTAATACACGAGACTTCTACACCACTGGATACCAGTAACACACCTCTCCCTCCTGCCACCATTTTTTGTGACAAACAAAACAAAAATATCTCCAGACATTGCTAAATGCTCTCTAAGGGGGAAATTACCTTCTGTTGAGAACCAGTGGTCTAATGAAAGTTTCCTGTACCAGTTGAATTAGATGTTTCAGAAGTCTCTAATGTAATTCTTTTCCTACTCAACTGAGACAAATAAGGGACAATTTGAGCAAATAAAGCCTTTGCATTTGAGAAGCTTGTGTCTAAGTTGAATAAAAGTGCTACCAGACATGAATACTGGGTAATGAAAAGGAAGATGATGAATTTTATCCATTAAGATCACACATATTTACTTCAAAGCTCTTGATTTCAGTGGTCCTGGGTCAACCTCAGCTAGGTCACTCACTAAAACAAGTGCACCTGACAAAGGCAAATCTTTACTAGATAATTGCAAAGATGATTACTTTTAATAAATGCTTCTGCACCTACAATTGGAGCAGAAGAAAATTTTCCCATGGTAAAACAAAAAACAGACCCTTGAAAATCTGAAATGCCTCCTGAGAAACACTTCTCCTCAATTAATAAATAGTGTTCTGTCTGTCCAAACACCATCAGAAAATCTGCACATTCAAAATCATTCTACCGAAATAGGTAGATCCCATATTATTTACTTCTGGCTATTCTTTTCTAGAGACATTATTATTTGAAAGCTCATTAAGGTTTGATCCTTATGGGAGAGATAAGTAAGGAGATATATTCACAATATATTTTTTTCCTATTTTAATAAATCGTTTAAGAAATTGGTGGAGTTAGAAAAAATGTTTTTAATAATTTATTAAGAAAAATGTAGTCTGCGTTCAAAATATGGATAAAAATGAATTTATGTTTTGAATGTCCATGATTTTAAGTAATTATTGACCACATATAGAGGAAACTCTCTTATCATTACTTTAAAAAAAGGAAAACATTGTGTGCAAGTTTCATAATGCCAGACATTGGATACCATTTAAAACCGGTGGTCTTGATCCAGCATCTAGAAGGGTCAGCAATCTGGAGAAGGGGCTGTGCATAAATTAATAAAGTCCAGGGAGAGGGACAGAGAGATAGAAACATAAATGAGCGAGAAACATCATCAATTGGCTGCCTCCTGCATGGCCCCTACTGGGGATTTAGCCCCAAACCCAAGCATATGCCCTAACTGGGAATCAAACTAGTGACCTTCTGGTTCATGGGTCAACACAATCACTGAGCGACACTGGCCAGGATGTGTGTAGCATAGGACAGAAGGCAGTGCTTTGTACTCATGCTGCATGAGATGTTGGAAGTGAGACCCCTGAATGAAGCCCAAACACTAAAAGGAATGAGTCAATGAAAGGGCGCATTGGACAAAAGCCACCAGCCTGAAAGGCAGGAGAAAAAGAATATCTTAGCTTGGGATCAGCATGTGGTGGGAAAAAGTTTCTTCCTGAAAACCTGTAACAGGAGGTTACAATGAATGCTAGAAATAATGGGGAAAGGTAACAGAAAGAAACTTAAAATTAGAAAGAATATTTATTATATTGAACTATTAAATAAAATAAACAAAATGGAAAAAATGTAAGTAGTTGAAATCAAGAGTTTGGTAGTGAATGAGAAGTAAAAAGGAAAAGAATGAAAATATTTAAAGGTAATTTTGAAAATAGATTGTCATATAAAATAGATACTCAAAGAGAAGAGTTCTAAAACACATCAATGTTAAAGAGTTAGAGAATAAAAAAGAAAATGGGGTGCTAATTCATAGAAAAATAATTTAAAACAGGCTAAACAAAGTCAGAGTGTACAAAGCCAACACAGAAACACCAAGCCAGCAAGGAACAGACTGATGAATTTCAGAGGGAAGGTGGGAATGGAGGTTGGAGGCAGGAAGAGATTCACCAGGAAATTTATATGCATATTAGAGGCCCTGTGCATGGAATCGTGCACTGGTGGAGGGCCCTTGGCCTGGCCTGCGTGGATCAGGCCAAAACCAGTTCTCCGACATCCCCTGAGGGGTCCCTGATTCTGAAAGGGCTGTTCTTGGGTGACACACCCTGGAACTGGGCTCCCTTCTTTCTGGTTCTGGGGGCGTCACCGGAGAACTGCCACTGCCAAATGACCACAGCTCTGCCGCTCCTGTGTTGCGTATCTGCCCCCTGGTGGTCGCATCATAGCTACTGGCCGGTTAGATGTTGCTTAGGCTTATATATAGTATATAGATATGCAGGGCCCATCTACACAGACAATAGACTGGTGAAGGCTTGGGAGGGACAAATGAGGAGTGGAGGGGGTCAATGGGAAAAAGGGGGACATCTGTAATGCTTTCAACAATAAAGAAATTAAAAAATTAAAATTAAAAAAGAAACACCAAGTAATGAATACTTTTAAAATAATGTAAATATATACCCAATCACTATGAGAAAAAAAACAACAACTCTGAGAACAGCAGAGTTGGTGAGAATTTCTAAGGGAGGGTGGCCACACCCACAGGACTGAGCCTAGGAAAAAGTTATCAATGTGAGAGAGGCAAGGGTGGGAGAGTATATATATATATATATGAGTGCCAACAGGGTTTCTGCCAGTACTCCATACAGCGGTATCATAGGAATCCTGAGGCAGAAAGTGAGAAGTAAAAGATGCATTTGAGAGGAGGAGCTATGAGTTTATACCTATGCAAAGCTGATTGCCACTTCAATGGCTGGGGCAAACGATTTGCTAGGATGATTGTGAGGCAAGATGCCTGAAATGTCTGATGCAATGCTTTTGTTAAAAGAATCCAGAAGCAGTTGCCTTATCATAAAAAAAACAAACAAAAAAACAAGCTTTCAGATGAAACTTCAGGTGTATGTGATATTATCCCCATTAGCTTATAGTGATTCTGGCTTCATACAAGTGATAGACAGGATGGACAGGCAGGTGTTCTTTGAACACACCATGTACCCAAGCCCAGCTGAAGTTATAGCTGATGTTTCAGGATTTCTCCCTTTCCAAGGTCCCTAATCTGCTCTAACAGTTATACAGTAGCTGCAGTGACCTCCTTTTTGCATGGTTACTTAATAATTCAGTTTCAAGTGCTACTGCTATAGGGATTCTTAAATTCTCCACGATCTAAACTGGCTCAGTCTCAGCCTGGGTAAGATAGGAACTGGCACATTTGTACAGCCTTGATAAAGTTACAGGACGTTTTCACATTTTAAAATATATATTCTTACTTATTTCAGAGAGGAAGGGAGAAGGAAAGAGAGATAGAAACATCAGGGATGAGAGAGAAGTATTGATTGGTGGCCTACTGCACACCCCCACACTGGGGCTTAAGCCTGAAACCTGGGCATATGCCCTGACCAAGAATTGAACTGTGACCTTCTGGTTCACAGATCGACACTCAATTACTGAGCCACACTGGTCAGGCATGTGTATGACATTTCTTATTCAACCTTCACACCAATCCTGGAAGAATAGGTTTTATTATTATTTTTAATATATTTTATTGATTTTTTACAGAGAAAAAAAGAGAGGGATAGAGAGTTAGAAACATTGATGAGAGAGAAACATCGATCAGCTGCCTCCTGCACACCTCCTATTGGGTATGTGCCCGCAACCAAGGTACATGTCCTTGACTAGAATCGAACCTGAGACCTTTCAATCCACAGCCTGATGCTCTATCCACTGAGCAAAACTGGTTTTGGCGTGGAAGAATGGATTTTAAATGATAGAAATGGCAACTACATTTCAGAGGTAGCATAACTACCAAGCCATAGAATGTTTGAATTTTTAACAATTCTCTTTCTTCCCGGACATTGTATTTCTTGTCCGTAACAATTTGGAAACAGATATTAAGACAGAATGATGCTTTAACATTGCAATAACTAACTTTTGTCACAGTTAGTTATTGGTGGGTCACTTAATAGGCTTGGTAGTAAACAACTGAAATCAATCTTATATATTTTAAGGAAAAAACTTGTTGAAAGGATGTAGGCTGGCTCACAGAATCAGTGGGAAGACCAAAGAACTAGGCTAATCAATGAACTGGAACCAGAGTTACAAAGATTGACTAAGTTATGTGTAAGCAGCTTACTAGTAAATCAATAGAGGCTGATTTCTGGTTCAACCCACATTTCCATCTTGGGTTAATAGAGGCCCTCTGCTCAACAAGTCACCCAGGACCCCTGATAAGGCAGCCATCATCTCAAACCTTGCCAGTGGCCATGCTAGACAGAAAAGACATTTCTGAAAGGCCTCACTAGACTAATTAAATTCTCAGCCCTAAAGTAACATTCACCATTTACAGCCTGTTCGTTGGCCATAATGGGTTATATAGCTCCACTCAATCACAAGACAGCCAGGAAATGAAATTGTAGCACGTAACCAGAAGAACTGGAAATATTTGACAAATAGCACTCAGTACTATCATACTCATGAAGAAAATCCCTGGACAGAGTGC
The DNA here is from genome assembly GCA_011751065.1 of Lasiurus cinereus. Lineage (NCBI taxonomy): Eukaryota > Metazoa > Chordata > Mammalia > Chiroptera > Vespertilionidae > Lasiurus > Lasiurus cinereus. The sequence goes on along the minus strand of JAAGEH010000137.1, from coordinate 4,375,420 downwards.
CACCACTGGGCACTGTTGGCCACCACTAGCACTGCTAGCATAAAGCCTAAACTGATTATTCATTCTGAATTCAAAGTCTGTATTAATTGACAAGGCTTAAATCACTGGATCATGCCCCAGCTACCGGTACCTGTCTCCCACCATGTCATTATGTAAATAAAATGGTATATTCCACAAATAGAAGAAGGGATGTTTAGATTCTGAGCAGTAAAAAAGGGGGGAAATATCCATTATATGATAAATGTCTAATGCACTCAACTTGCAGAAGAAAATAGAAATATATAGGGTGTACTACAAAAAAAGTATACATACTTTAACAACTGATAGCTCAATTTTGAAAATGAATTGTATTTTAATAAACACAATTTTTATAATTATTCAAAGTGTGTGTATACTTTTTTGGGACACCATACACACACACACACACACACACACACACACACATATACAGATATATTTATATGTAAACTAGAGGTCCAGTGCATGAAATTCATGCAAGGGTAAGCCTTCCTTCCCCTGGCTGCCGGAATCCAGCCCTGCCCCCTGCCTGCACCTCCCTTGGTCTGGCACTACCTGTGTCCACTGCCACAGCCCACTTCCCCCTCGATTGATTACCCTGCCAGCTGGTGGCCTGGGCCTCCCTCTGCAGGACAATTGTGGGGTGATGGTGGGCCACCCCACCCAAACCAATCACATTGCACCTGCCTTTGCTGGCCTGGCACCAGTGCATGTCATAGCATGGTAGTCCGGACAGTCATTCTGCTGTTTGGCCATTCGGTCAATTTGCATTTTACACTTTTATTATAGATGGTCTTGTTCCAAGTGTTGTTCCTATTTGTCCTCTGATTAGTGTGAAAATCAATGATACCTGGACCAAAGCCAGCCAGTTGCTCTGAGCTCACGTATTCATAACCAGCCGTGGCCACAGAACACTGAGTGGCCACTAGGCTTCAGAAGGAGAGACTCTCCACAAAGAGGTGCAAAAGCCACCAGCCCCAGCTAGGCAGGGATGGGGTTTGATTAAAGATTTTTTAAGATCATGGAGTAGTCCATTCAGATGTTTATTAGAAATATTTTTATTATTTAAAAATCTTTCTTTCCTTTATCTTATCTAAGTTCTTTATTCAGTTAAGCTCTTCCCTTCGGCTCTTCTTTCAATGAAAGGGGAAAGGAAGCCTCACTCTCATCAATCTGGGCTTTGTGTTTTTAAAGCACTATCAAGTTAACCCCTGGGTCATTTCATTCTCAGACAAAAATGAAAACAATTTTTGATGAGGTTTGTTATCCTCTGCAAAGTGACTCTCCTTTGAACTATTGCCCGGGTTTTTGGATCCTTGCTACAGTAGAGCTCATAGAATGGATATAGCGTTTTAGTATGGATCTTTCCAGTTCGAAAAGAAAGGAAACACTACTTCTAGCTGTCCATTTTCATACATCCCTACACGTTTTATAATTACATTTTTATTAAAGAAAAACAGGTGGATAAAAATGGCTTTTAATTACTGATTCATGATAATGCCATTCACTTTAAGTTGACATAGTTTTATTATAAATAATAAGTTCAGTGAGCTCACAAGACCTCTGTTCTGTCATTAGGCATTAATACCGCATGTTCCCTAACACCTTACAGGGATTCCTTTGCCAAAGATTGGGCTTAAACTAATTCTTTTTGCTATCCTTGTGATCTGCCTCAGATGTATTTTACTAAGATTGCAAAACCACACCACATGGGCCATAAAGCTTACCCAGGGCAAGATATATTAAATGTCAAGAACTTAAATCTAAAGTTCCTTCTTGGCCAATTCTCATTGAGTTTCCAATATCCATTTTACTTAATCTCTCTCTCAACCCTTTACTGTGTATTGTCCTTATTTTTAATCTACAAAATCTCTAATTTCCCTATAATAACCCAAGCTTTTTTTCTTAGAGACATTTCCTCATAAGTTTAGTTAAGAAGTTTTAAAGGTAAATGATGCCTATACTTGAACTTTAAAAGGGTAAGCATGAATATCTATCTACTTATCAGCTGTAATATTGGGGAACAATAAATATTAAACTCATTCTGTTTATAATCTGACATAAGAATCTTATCTTCTGATACCTTTGTTTCAACCTTCCCTTCTTGCCTAAGAACATTTGCCCCTTCTCTGATTATCCAAATCCTCCCTGTTAATGGTTTAGCTTAAAATCTCTACTATGATGACTTGCAGACCAAAGATGGTTCCCATACTTTTATTATTTAAATGATTTACACCTGCTTTTCTTTCTTGCAGCATCTGTACTTTTGCTTCATTGTACTAATACAATTTGCAACTGATACGTGTTTGTTTACTTGTAATTATATGTCTCCCTTTTTCTAGTATGTTTTTCTCTATCCCCACCCCATTCTATGGTGTACCCCAGCATCTTGCACAATACTTGGTGCAACCTCATCATAACAACCTCGTAGGTTAGCATTATTATCCCCAATACAACAATGAGGAAATGGGGGCGTTTCAGTTTTGTCTGATAGAGCTGGGTTTCTCTGGGGAAGATTTTCTGACTTACTATACAGCTTTGTACAAATTTCTTACCTTTGTTATGTATGCTTCCATTTCTTATTGTAAAAATTTAAATTTACTCATTTCATCCCCACAACAACCCTGTAAAATAGATTTAAATATAGATTTAGATTTAAATTATAAAAGGATGGGACTAATGCTTTTGTCAGCAAGTCGTCATAGGAGATATATTTTTTTTGTATATTTTATTGATTTTTTTTTACAGAGAGGAAGGGATAAAAGATAGAGAGTTAGAAACATTGATGAGAGAGAGACACCGATGTGCTCGCAACCAAGGTACATGCCTTTGACCGTAATTGAACCTGGGGACTCTTCAGTCCACAGGCTGATGATCCACTGAGCCAAACCGGTTTTGGCAGGAGAGATATTTTAAATCAAATGTTTAGGAACTGGGAGGATTTGCATAGTTAGGGCAGACATTCTTAGGCAAGGGAGAAAAGTTCAGACAAAAGTATCAGAAGAAAAGGTATTCATACTAGATTATAAACAGAAATTTTATTATTCATTCTGTTCTGCAATATTATAGCTTTTGAGCCATGAGTAAAGCTACCTATTTTAAAGGGTTGTTGTGGGGATTAAATGAGCAATGACAACCTAAGTACAGTGTTCTTGAGGTCACTGTTGGACAGACCTGGTTGACATCGATTCATTATCCTTTAGATAAAACTGTTCACATAGCTACTAATACAACCATTTTGTCCATAGAGATGTGATTCACTAGGCCTCTGAAATCCCTTATCTACTGGTTTCATAACTCCATTAACAAAGCAAGCAAGATTTGACTTGCTTGTTGGTGAACTCATTCCAACAGTGTCCACAATGTCCGTGCATGTTCCGAACCATTTCCTGATATCGGTTTCAGAATTTTGCTGAGCAATTCCATCAAGCACATTCGTTTCTAGTTTCTAGGACCCACTGGCTTCCCTTTTGGCAAAAAGATATTCCAATTCCAAAATAGAAAGATTTCATTTTATATTTTGTTCCCAGAGTCTGGTAAAATGCATTGTTAATTTTACTTTTGTGCATTGCTTAATTCAGTACTGAATTCTTTTTTTTTTATTTTTTACAGAGAGGGAGAGAGAAGAATAGAGTTAGAAACATGGATAAGAGACATACATCAGCTGCCTCTTGCACGCCCCCTACTGGGGATGTGCCCCCAATCAATGTACATGCCCTTGACCAAAATGGAACCCGGGACCCTTCAGTCCGCAGGCCGTAGCTCTATCTACTGAGCCAAACCGGTTTCGGCGGAGTACTGAATTCTTTTGTGTCTTTGGGATTGATTAGAATGTATCCAGAACCTTAGTGTTCTAATGATTCATTTGTCTAATAATATTCATTTATTGAGTTCCAAGGAATGAGGAAAGTTCTTTATAAGCATCATTTCCTTTAGAGTTTACAGCATTGCTTTGAGTTAACTACTATCATTATCCCATTTTACAACTGAGACATTGAGAATTAGAGATTACATTTCATGCTTCATATTGACTAAAAATATGAAAAGAGTAATTGGCAAAGAGAAGTAGGATAGATACCCAAAGAGAAGTGCGGAGATGCCTGGACTCCCAGAGGTCTTAATGGCTTCCGAGGTCTTATTTCTACAGTCCCTTTTTGGACTCCCTTAACCTAGCTCTAAATGGTATTTGTTATTGAAAATGAAGTCCCAACCAGGGCAGCTGTAGGACAGAAAATTAAGTCCTAACTGGTAAGGCTTTCTGGAGGATGTTACAGACAAAAATTCACTTTTGAAGAAATAGGAGTTTAAGAGACAAATAAATAGTGTTTTCATAATACTCAATATAGTGTAAGGTCTAGTAAGTAGCTCAACAGATGCAGCACAACACGCGGATGTCTCAATGTTTCCACTCCTCTAAAAAAGAGAACCTGAAATTGGGACTCAAACATTGTTTTGCTCTTGTGGGTTTATTTCCAGCCTTCAGGGGCAAGGTGTTTTTAAAGACAAGAATCGGGAAGTGGGAGGGAAGCAGAGGCAGAGGCAAAGAAGCAATGGACAGACTGTGGGAAGGCAGGGGAGGTTGGGGAGAGGGGCCTGTAGGAGATCAATGGAAGGACTTGTATGCATGTGTGTGTGGGCACGGCCAGTGGATACGGAGCATTGGGGAGAGGGGAGAGGAGACGGGTGAGGGCATGTACTGGGGGTGGGGAGGGCTGGGGAGGGCAATAGGGAAAAGAAAAAATAAATTAATTTAAAAAAAAAGAGAGAACCTGAAGGGTGTGGTAAAGGGTAAGGTAGAGAGACACATAGGAGCATAATTTTGTTGTACTGTGTGTATCAAGGATAAAGAATTTGAAATGTATCTGAAAAAGTAAGGAAAGCCATGAAATCATTTTAAGCTGCAAAAAGAACTTGTATTTCAGACTGATCACACTGACTTCAGCAACCAAATAGGATTTGGGAGACTCTAATTTCAAGAGACTGTGGATTTTAATCATCCAGAAAAAGAGTAGAGTGCTCTGAACCAAAACAGACACAGTCACACTGTTAGTTGACTCAAAAGAGGGAGTTTTAAATACCAATCCAGGTATCCAACTAAAACTTAATTTCTGAAATTTAGGATAGTCCAGAAAAAATATAAAAACATTCTACATAATTGCAAACAAAAGAAATATAAGTTACCCGGAATGCCCAGAATTTGGAGGTATTTTGAGTGATGGTTCGAATTTCTCAAAATGTAGCTATTAACTGTACATTTTTGGTGAAAAGTACTCTTTGGAGTCTCTTGCATGCATCTTCTTTCTGCTTCTAAGTGCACCTGGTGGGCATAAACATAACCTAAATGTCCCACAATGAAGCAAGTGTATGTATTTCCAAAGTTCACTAATGCACACAATCCAGACACAGTGAAATTTTATCTTAGAGATAAGTTCACAAAATTAATATTTTGAGTTGTAAATCCCACACATTTACATTTCACAGGCAAGTTTTCCACTGCAGTAGGATCAGAATTAGAGAGACAGACACAAGTAACCTTGAGGTTAACTTTCTATAAAACTACTAGTTGCTTCCCTGGCTGGTGTGGCTCAGTTGGCTGAGCCTCAGCCCATGCACCAAAACGTTTCTAGTTCAAATTTTCGTCTGGGCACGTGCCCAGGTTTTGGACTTGATCCCCAGTAGAAGGCAGGCAGGAGATAGCCTATAGATGTCTCTTTCTCAGATCAGTGTTTCTCTCTTTCCCTCTCCCTTCCTCTCTCACTCAAAATATGAAAACAAACCAACAAAAACGACTTGTTGCTAAGACTCAAATATTGTATGTTAGTTTCAAATAGCAACAGGTTTCCGGGGTTGTTAGATCTTTTTCAAAAAGTGCCTGAAAGCCGCGACCGGTGTGGCTCAGTGGATAGAGCGTCGGCTTGCGGACTGAAAGGTCCCGGGTTCAATTCCGGTCAGGGGAATATACCTTGCTTGCGGGCACATCTCCACTGTGGGGCGGGCAAGAGGCGGCTGATCGATGTCTCTCTCTCATCCATGTTTCTGACTTTCTATCTCTCTCCTTTCCTCTCTGTAAAAAATCAATAAAATATATTTTTTTTAAAAAGTGCCTGAAATATAGCTTTATCTTTCTTGGCCACATTCTTCTCTCATTTCCACATAAAAAATAATGGCAAATAGTTCTTCCTTAGCTTTAAACACCCTCAGATCATCTCACGTTCCCTAAAGAAGACTTCTAGTTATGTCTGTTTCTTTGTTCTCTTGATTTTTAGGGATAAGGAGCAGTAGCTATTGTTCTGTTTACTTCAGACTTAAATATGCCTGTATTTTTCCTGTGCTACTGAGCCAGTCCGTTGATTCAAGACACCACCTTTCCTTTAGCGAGTGCCCTGTAAGCCATCCTGAATTATATTGGTGCCTAAGGTGACTCAGATCTAGGTTCTCTTTAAGTAAATAGCATATGACAAGGCTTAATGAAACTGTCCTGAGCAAAGCAGGTGTTATTTAAATTCCAGAGTAGGAAACAGCCTGTTTATTTGAGTTTTCAAGGTAATTGCTCAGACCTGTACTGTCCACAGCAATGAAAAACATGATCTGGGGCCAATTTCACTATATTGTCTCCCAGTTAACTCAGTCACAACCTTAGAATATCTAATGCTGATCCTAACAACAACAAGCATTTTTTAAATTAAGTTGTTCAGATGCCAGTGCCTGAGACAAGGCAATGGAAGGGTGTGTGTGTGTGTGTGTGTGTGTGTGTATGTGGACATAAAACAAAGGATGGATTTCATAGATCGAGGTTCTGATATTTTCTTGGCAGTAAGATCAGAAGTTATGAACTACATGATCCTGAAATCCTTCCTAGAAGAAAACAATGCTTCCTTTATTTAGCTCCAGTCTCTCAAAACAAGAGACATCTGTAAGAGTCAACTTCAAATTCCAAAGGTGTTTTAAGTACGAATATAAGTTTTGTTATTTATAACATTTGTTTTAAAATGTTTTTTTCATATTTTTATATGAATTTATATGTGTGTTTTTTTTAATATATTTTTATGGATTTTTTACAGAGAGAAAGGGAGAGGGATAGAGTTAGAAACATTGATGAGAGAGAAACATCGATCAGCTGCCTCCTGCACACCTCCCACTGGGGATGTGCCTGCAACCAAGGTACATGCCCTTGACCGGAATCGAACCTTGGACCCTTTGGTCCATAGGCCGGAGCTCTATCCACTGAGCCAAACCAGTCAGGGCAATTTATATGGTTTTAATATGCATTTATTTTCATAATGCCAACTTTTTGTTCCCTTTTCCATTTTTGCTTGGCTTCTTAATCCACCTTCTCATTCTACTCTCACCACAATACCCCTCCGTCATGCACACACACATACACACTACACACACATAAATGCACATACTAGTGTGTTCAGACACAGTGTGTTGACTGCTTAGTATGTATCCTTCCATATTTAATGGTGTCTTTTGATTAACAGAACTTTTAATTTTATAAATTAAATTTATAAATTGTATTTATAAATTTTACCTTTTATGGTTAACATTTTTATGTCCTTATTAAGAAATTTTTGATTAACCTAAGGTTAAATATGCTCTTACATTTACTTTTAGAAACTGTATAGCTTTAGCTTTTATGTTTAAATCTATGAACATCTCAAATTAATTTTTATACATGGTATAAAGTAGAAGATGTCATTCATGTTATTTCATACAGATATCCAGTTATTCAACCACAACTTACTAAAAATACTTTATTTTCCCCATTATAAACTTGGTGCTTTTACTGAATATCAATTAATTGTGTAGGTGTGATTCTATTTCTGAATTGTATTATATTCCATTTATCTATCTTTATCTTAATATTACACTGTATAAGCTCTATAGTAAGTCTTGAAATCAAGCTTTCTTTTATATTTAAAAAATAATTTTGGCTATTCTAGATTATTTGCATTTCTATGCAAATTTTAGAATTTTTACCTGAAACAAAAATTATGATTGAGATTGCATTTTTATAAATCAATTGAGCAGCAAGCTGATGCAGTCATAGGGCTCAATTCATTTGTCTACCCTTTCTCAGTGATCTCTGTATAATGTCCAATGTTTGAAAACTTTTGTTTTATATATTTTTATGTTAAAATCTTGTTTCCAGACCTTGCCATTCCATTTCTGATTGAAAACAGAAATCCAAAATAAACATTTTTAATATACATCATAAAAATAGAGGCTTTGTGGAGGTGGTCAAAGGAAGGTCAATGGGGGATATATGCAATAGTTTCAACGATAAAAATAAAGTTATAAAAATTCAGTCACCAAAAAGAGAAATTAATAGTAAAATAAGCTGGAAAACTACTTAGCTATCTTAGAACAAAATTAGTTTGTCTTCCCATACAAAATACTTATAATTAACACAAAAATTGGGTATGACCAAAAAATATAAATGAGTCCAGGTTAGGAGTATATACTATTTGTCAAAATTCTAAATTCAATTATTAATTAAGCTTGTTAATAATTGCTAAAAATAGTAGAAATCAAATAAATCCCAACTAAAAGTAGCAATAAGAATTTTTTACCTATTTATTCTATTAAAGAAGATTTTTAAAAAGATGAAATCCAACATTGGTAAAGCAAGTGAAATAAAATAAGTATTCTTGTTGTGCAGGCAATTTGGCAATATTTATCGGCAGTGTTAAAAGTGTTTTTCACTTCTGACTATAACTCCACTTCTGGGGACATATCTTAAGCAATAATAATTCTAAATGCAAACATTTCTACATTAAAAAGTTTACAGTATAAGAAATTGGATTCAGTTTAATTTGGATTAAAAAGATGATATATCTAAGTAATAAATTGGTGTACATCATTACTGAGGTTCACAAAGAATTTAAAGACAAAATATAGCTATTAAGTTTAAAAAACAAGAACAAAATAAAATACATAGTAAGTACTCAACCATGCTAAAATTTCATAGACCTAATGACTAGGATGATATTCATGAGTGCATTATTGATTATTATCACTTAAAATGGGAGTAGATATTATTGTATTTTCTTCCTCATACTTCTCTTTATTTTCTAATTTTTCAACAATGAACATACACAGATGGGCAAAAGTAGGTTTACACTTGTGCATATGTGAAACACTTTATTCTTATAACTAGTGGCTCAGTGCATGAAATTCTTGCATGGGGGAGGGGTGTCCCTCAGCCCGGCTGTACCCTCTCCAATCTGAGAACCCTCAAAGGATGTCCTACTGCCTATTTACAGGGATCAGACCTAAACTTGCAGTTGGACATCCCTCCCACAATCTGGGACTGCTGGATCCTAACCGCTCACCTGCCTGCCTGCCTGATTGCCCCTAACCACTCTGCCTGCCAGCCTGCTTGCCCCCCAACTACCCCCTGCCACCGGCCTGCTTGCTCCCAAATGCCCCCAGCCAACCTTATCACACCCTCAACTGCCCCCCTGCCAGTGTGATCACCCCCAATTGCCCCTCTGCTAGCCTGCTCACTCCAAACTGACAACCCCTGATGTCCTGATCACCTCCAATTGACTCTCATTGATGGCCTGCTTGCCCCCAACTGGCCCCCCTGCTGGTCTGCTCACCCCCAACTCCCCTATCCCACCAACCAAATCACAACCAATGCCCCCCCCCGAGCATGATCACCCACAACTGCCCTCCCCTCTTGGCCTCTAACTGCCTCTACCTCAGCCCTGCCACCATGGCTTTGTCCAAAAGAACTTCTGGAAGGTCTCCTGAAAGGGCTCCCAGTCTAATTAGCATATTACCCTTTATTAGTATAAATAGAGGCCTGGTGCGAGGGAGGGGGCTGGCTGGTTTGCCCTGAAGAGTATTCCAAATCAGGGTGGGGGTTCCCTTGGGGCATGGGGAGGCCTGGATGAGGGGCTTATGGCGGGGGGGTATGGCCAGCCTGGGTGAGGGGCTGATGGCTGTTTGAAGACTGACCAAGTCCGCTAGTGGGGACCCTCACCCCATGGGGGTGTGGCCAGCCTCAGTGAGGGGCTGAGAGCTGTTTTCAGGCTAGTCACATCCCCTTCAGTGTGGGGGTCCCTGCTGGAGTGCCTGGCCAGCCTGGGTAAGGGCCTGAGGGCCATTTTCAGGCTGGCCACACTCCCTTCGGGGTGAGAGTTTCCCACTGGGGTGCCTGGGCAGCCTGGGTGAGGAACTGATGACTGTTTGCTGGCTGGCTAAGCTCCCCAGCGGGGACCCTCACCCCATGAGGGTGTGGTCAGCCTGGGTAAGGGGATGAGGGCCATTTTCTGGCTGGCCACGCCCCCTAGTGACCCAGGCCTACAACCCCTCCTTTTTCTTTCCAGCCCCTCCTTGAATGGAGGCCAGGACAGGCTGAAAGCCTGGGTCGCCCCAAGTGACCCAGGTCCCCAGCCACTCCTTGAGAATTGGCTAGGGAGGGTGAGAAGCTTGGCTTCCTCCATCACCACGGGCAACCCAAGACTCCTACTCACTCCAGCTGCGTGGCCACTGCCATTTTTGTGGGGTTAATTTGCATACTTGCTCCTGATTGGCTGGTAGAGGAATGGTCAATTTGCATGTTTCTCTTTTATTAGTGTAGATATTTACTAATTATTGTATTATTTTTATACAACTAATTATAAATCTACTTTTGCCCATCCCTATGTATTATTTTTATAAACAGCAAAATTTTAACCCAAATATATGCCAATCTTTAAGATAGGATTTAAGATTTCTTATAAGGTCTATTTTTTTAAATAATACATTTTTATTGATTTCAGAGAGGAAGAGAGAGATAGAAGCACAATGATAAGAATCATTGATTGGCAGCCTCTTGCACACCCCACATTGGGGATCAAGCCCACAACCCAGGCATGTGCCCTGACTGGGAATTGAACCATGACCTCCTGGTTCATGGGTTGACACTCAACCACTGAGCAATACTGGCAGGGCTGCAGATGGGGATTTCTACAGAGTCAGGTAGGTGGTTTCCGAACTAGATTTTAAAGTGAGTGAAGTGGTTCTAAAATGCTACCTGGACTGCAGACTGCAGTACAGTGTGAGAGCAGAGGTGTCCTACCCAAGGTCAAAGCAGGATTCCTGTAGAGAGATGGAGTCCCATGAAGAGGGTCAGGTCAGGAGTTTCTATAAGGGATGGGGCAGGTGCTTCCTTACAGTGGGGATTCAGAGCTTTCTACTCAGAGCAGGCAGAGGGGTCTGTGCTGTGGTGGAAGGACAGGGGTGCCTCCTGTATAAGGTGAGGACCGGTGATCCTCTTTAGGGTCAGGATGGGTTTCCTGTTGATTAGAGAAAGGGTGCCCTTGGAGCTCCTGCATCAGACAGGATCCTGAGCCAGGCTAGGGCTGATGTTCTTAAAGGGGTTGAGGATCCAAGGCTACTGAATGCAGCAGGTCCAGGGGCCTTTCCAGCAGAGGTTCTGAAAGAGGTTTCTGTTCAAGACGAGGACAGGGGCTCCCACAGGATGAGGAGGCTGGGGTTCTTTGGAGTGGCCAGCGAGGTTCTGGACAGTCCCTGTAATGCGCAGGGACTACTGTGGTTCTGCAGTGGGCCAGTGTGCTGACTAGCTGAAGGGATGCTGTTCTGTGGATGCTCAACCACTGAGCCACACTGGCCAGACTCAAGTGTTTTTTCAGGTGTTCATGAACGAAAGCAGCTGAGCCTTCCAGCTGACTCCCAGCATGCTCCGATGGGAGGGTTTGTTCCATGGAAGAGCAGGTTCCACTTTAGGGGGAGCAGTTCACCCAGGTCAGTGAGTGTGTTGGGGAGGGAGTGGGCACTGTGGGGAGCTCCCCACCTGTGGGGTCTAAATATCCCCCCTAGTGATGATTTTGTCTCCTAACCTCCCTCCTCCCTCCCTACCATTTCCCCCAGGGCTGCAGGCCGAGCTGGGCTGAGAGGGAGAAGAGATGAGTGATGGAGGGCCCATGGACACCCCCAGGGTCTCAGACTGGCTTCTGCCCTTCTTGCTGGCTGCCATTCCAGCCCCCCTCTTTCCTCCCAGTCCTGTCCTGAACATGCTTTCTGTTTCTTGGAGGTGGGTCCCTAGCTTACAGACGAAGCTATATGTATTGATGCCTCCACCAACACGTGTACAGAGCTGCTCATGCTGCCAGCCACTCAGAGGCACTGCGACAGGGCACATGATATGGGGTACGCTCACATACACATGCTGGCACACAAGCACTGCCCTTACCAGACCCACAAAGACGTCCTGACACGCTGCTAGGTCTCCACATACCGTCCTACACGGTCCTTGGTCAGCATTCCAGAAATGTTTGTTTATCACATGCTGAGCCTGGTACACATGCTGTGTCTGATACACGTCTCAGAACTGCCGTGCGTGTTGTGCAATCACATGCACGCAACCTCACATGTTACCGTTATACACATACCCCCACGTCTCTCATTCAGTCACTTGGGCCCTGTTTCTCACAGTTGCCTGGTGTCAGGCACACCACCTCTCACAACCTCACCCCCACGGTCACCACCACACATAGCACTCGGCCACCACACATTATCTCTGCCCATGACGGGTGCATGTACACACCATTTCTTACACCCTGGTTGCTGTCACATGCGATTTCACATGCACATCATGTTACACTTGCCATCATAACCCACTGTCATGAAGGGTCACACGTGCTCTCTCTCACAGCCTCACACCATCACCAGAGAACCACAGGCACCGTTGCACACCCACCTACCACGGCTCTTTATTCAGTCCCACTCAGACCCACACCTCCAATTTGACACCTCCTTTATTTCACAAATCTTTGATGGTCCACACCAAGGGGCACTGGGGCCCAGAGGGCTGAATTGTAGAGGGATTGCTGGCTCCACGTGGAGAGGGACCCCACCCCTGCTCTGAGGCCATGCAGAGCGGCACCTCTATGTCCTCATGGGCTGAGTGGCGCCTCCACAGTGCTGCTGCTGGTGGGAGGCATGGAGCCCATGGGGAAGGAGCCTGTGGGTGAACCCAGCAGGATCCCGGGGAAAGGCATGAGGTGGCTGACAGGCCCTGACAGCACCACGGGGCCCAGGCCTTGGTAGAGTTGGGCAGTACCAAGTGGGCCCAATGTCAAGCCTGAGGCCACTTCCGCAGAATCCCCACCATCCCCACC
>JAAGEH010000137.1:4254777-4362256 GCA_011751065.1 Lasiurus cinereus | reverse complement strand
CCGGGATTGCTCACAGAGTCTCCACTGTCATTCCGCCACTCTGCCGTGGTGGTTGTCTCATAGTTGGTGCACTGGGCAGCTGTGCGCTTGCTGACCTTCTGGGGGCAGCAAGAATGTGAGAGTCAATGCACTGAGGGGTGGAGGACACAGGAGGTGAGGGTCAGGGTGAAGGCAGGGCTTCCTGGACAAGGCATAGACAGGGTTCTCTGAGGGGCGAGGACATGGCCTCCTGTCCAGGGATTTCCAGATGGTGTGGGGGACTGTATCTGTGGTTCTCAATGTTGGCGGACATTGGACTCACGTGGGGAGTTGAAAACCATCCTGATGCCCAGGCAGCGCCCCAGACCATGTAAATCAACACGTCTAGGGAGGGCCCCACGGAGATCCCAGTGTGTAGCCAAGTATGAAGATGGCTGTGCAGGAAGTGAATGGCATGCCTGCTTGCAGCCTGAGGGTGGGCTGAGGGTGGACACTCCTGTACAGGCTGGGTCCCTGAGTCGATGGAGCAGGGAGGGTGATCGGGGTTCTCATAGAGTGTGAGGACAGAGATCCTGCAGGAGTGGGAACAGCAGTACCTGGGTGAGGGAGGTAGGCCTGGGGTCTTACCGGGCGCTTTTTGGGCCTGTTCTGCCTATTCATCTTCTGACCATCGGCATTGCACAGCGGAGTGGCTCTCGCGCTGCAGTACTCACACTCCTTGGCCTCTAGTGAGGTGGACAGGGGGGAAGAGGGAGCCAGGCTCAGCCCAACTTTGCCTTGGACCCTCCCCCCTCCTCAGCCTCCCTGTCCCTTTCGGGGGTCCTCACCACAGGTGGCCAGGGGCAGAGTTCCATGAAGGTTGGTGGAGGCAGAGGCCTCTGGATTGGGGGGGCTCCCGGTAGGAGGAAAGAAGCTCCTAGGAAAGTCGGGGGCCCCGGAGGCACTGCTGGGGTCCGGGATGGTGGAAGGCACTGCAGGTCCCAGCATCAACAGGTTCGTACTCAGTTGCTGTGTGCTTAAGGTCTCTAGGATGGTGCCTCTCGCATAGGAATCTTCTGAGGCCTGGGGTGGGGTATCCTCCAAGGTGGGGGATACAGTAGAGGACAGGTAGACACCAGTGTTGCCATAGGCCCAGCTGGTGTATGTTGAGCCCCCTGGAGTCCCCTCCACACAGTTGAGCACCTGGAAGTCTGTTGAGGGGGTGGGTATGGGAAGAAAGAAGGGGACAGAAGGTCTGATGCCATCCTGCTTTCATGTTGCAGTGGTACCCAACAGCCCCAGCCTGGTGGCCAACCTTCCCACCTGCCCATAGGTTGCCAAAACAGCTGCTGGCCCTGAGGGACTCCTGGGTCTGAGCCCCACTGGTCACCCTGGCAGCTGCAGTCACCTGCAGTCATGTCCCCATGGGCTTTGAGATAACTGTGTGGAGTCCCATGGGCCATTCAACAACTAGGGCCACCCCACCTACTTACAAGATTCATTCCTGATGTGGCCGTCTGGGGATATACATTCCCAGGCCTGCACATACGTAGAAAATGTCCACATAGCCTCGTGAAGGCTTCCAGCCATTTTCAAAATGGCCTCTTTGTGGACTAAGGGTCCCCATGGCAACCCCAACAGAATGGAACCCTGCCAGGAAAGCCAGTGCAGCAGCTGCCTGCATGTGCCCCAACTGGGCTAGGGAGGGTCGGAACCTAAACCCGGGTGCATGCCCTTGACTGAGAATTGAACCTGAGACCCTTCGGTGCACAGGCCCATGCTCTAACCACTGATCACACCAGCCAGGGCCCAGGAGATATTCCTATGGGAGAGGCCTGGAAGTTGTGAATGTCACTGCTCATCCATTGATCAGAACTGTCACATGTCCACCTGTCATTGGAAGGGAGGCTGGGGACGTGAGTGAGCCAGGAAGAAAGGGGAACAGGGTTGAAAAGCCTGTGGCAGGGTCTGCTTCAGGATTCTGTAGACTCCCCAGAGCTACGCTGTTCCATGTGGTAGCCACTAGCCACAGTCAGGACAGAGGCTCCTGTACAAGGTGAGGAACGGGTTTCCAGAACAAGGCTGTCAGAGAGTCACATCAGGGCTTCTATAAAGAGTCAGGAGAGTGTTTCCAGAGGCCAAGTTTCTGGGTTCCTATTAAATATCAGGCCAGAGATTCCTGAAACCAGTCAATTGAAGGATTTCTGTTGGAAGTCAGAGAAAGGTTTTCTGCAGAATATGGTTATAGGCTTCAACACTGTTATAGGCAAGGGTTCCTATTGAGGGCCAGGGCCATGGTGCCAACACAGGATTAGGTCAGCAAGACCTGTACAGTGTTTGGGCAGGGGGGTCCTGTGCCAGGTGAGGCTGTAGGTGCCTGTATAGGATGAGGTCTGGACTTAAAGCAGGGGGTCGGGACAGGTGCCTCCCACAGGTTCAGGAAAGAACAAGTTCAAGTCAGAGATTCATCTTGAGAATTGGATCATGGGTTCCTGTGGACTCTGTTGGGTGGGGCGTGAGGTAGGGATTGTGTGCAGAGTGACATCAGGAGTCATTGTCAATAATGAAAGCAAGGTCCTGAACTCAATCAGGGTTCCCAAGTGGGGAGGTAAGGTAGAGGAAGGGGTGGGAGCGGATGGAGGGGAGCTATGGGGGGAAAAAAGAGAAACAAATGTAATAATCTGAATAAAGACTTATTAAATTAAAAAAGTTTGAAGATGGGGATTTCTTTTTTTTATGTGATATATTTTTATTGATTTCAGAGAGGAAGGAAGAGGGAGAAATAGATAGAAATATCAATGATGAGAGAGAATCATGAATCAGCTGCCTCCTTCACATCCCACACTGGGGATGGAGCCCACAGCTTGATTCATAGGTCAATGGTCAACCAGTAAGCTTCACCAGCCAGGCTATAAGGTATATTTTAAAATAGATCTCATGCTTGGTAACCTTTGTGTAGTCTTATAGATAACGTACAAAGATCTTTAAATGTACTTGTCTAAGAATTATCATTATTATTAACAATGTTTTCATCATCTTCTGGAGCTGATGATAAAACACCAGTAGAGGGTAATCTACAGAAGTTCTCCTGATGCCCTACTTCATTTCCATTCTTGTTTCTCATTTACTAGTCTTCAAGATCTCTGAGAGTAAGATCTTTGTCAGAATCAGACCTGAACTAATGCAGCATTAGAGAGACAAGATATGCTGTCAAGTAAAACAGGATTTAAATTTACTAGTTGTGTACATCTAAAAAAGCTAAGAAATTTTTCTGAGTTTCAGAATTTTTACCTGTGAAATGGAGATAATACACCCACTTTCTATCATTGCTAAGTGTTAGAAATAGTAGATAAAAAACCCACTTAGTACCTATTCAATAAATTATAGCTATTATTATAATTATTAGAGGCCCAGTGCACAAATTTGTGCAGCAGGGGGGTCCCTCAGCCTGGCTTGTGGGACCAGGCCAAAACTGGCTCTCTGACATCCCCTGAGAGGTCCCTGATTGCAAGAGGGTGCAGCCTAGGTTGAGGAACCCCACCAGTGCATGGTAGGACCCAAGAGGGACATGGGAGGTTGACCTGCCAGGGAGGGACTGCAGGAGGGCTCCAGGACATGTCCAGCCCATCTCATTCAGTCCCAATTGGCTAGACCCCAGCAGCAATCTAATCTACCAGTTAGAGCATCTTCCCCCTGGTGGTCAGTGCACGTCATTGCAATTGGGCAATTGTTTAACTGTCTGCCCCCTGGTGGTCAGTGCATGTCATAGCGAACAGTTGAGCAGCCTTAGCATGTCATTAGCATATTGTGCTTTGATTGGCTGAACAGCCCACCAATTGATCTGACACTTAGCATATTAGGCTTTATTATATAGGATTAGTAGTAATATATTGTAGAATAAGGCCTAAGTAGAAATTCCCTGTTAACTACTAGAAGGGATACACACTTAAATTACGCCATTAGTTACATTCTTTAGCAAATGAATTCAGATGTATTGTGCATTATTATTTACATAATTGCTCCTCCCAGATGTAATATTTTTAATAAGATATTTAGAGAGCCAAGGTAGTCACCCAATGAAGGCACCATTTTAAAAAATCACTTTACTGAAGTATGATTAACATGCAAAAAGTTGTAGATGTTTAACGTGTGCGACTTTATGTGTTTGGAAAGAAGTACATACCTGTGAAATCATCATCACTATTAATGTCACAAATTTATCCATCACCTCCGAAAGTTTTCTCTTACACTTTTTTTTCTTTCTTCTTTTATGGTAAGAGCATTTAGCATACAATCTAACTTCTTAGCAAAATTTTAAGTGTACAATTCAGTATTGTTGATCATAGGTTGCATGTTGTACAATAAATCTACAGAACTTTTTTTTTATTTACCCTTTGACAAACACCACCCCATTTTCTCCTCTATACAGCCAGCTCTGGCATCTACTATTCTATTCTCTGCTTCTTACATGTTTGACTATTTTAAATTTCATATATAAATGAGATTATGCAGACTTTGTCTTTCTGTGTCTGGCTTATTTTACTTAGTAAAAAGGAATTTCTAAGAGTATAATTCAATAGTGTATCAAGTGAGCTAAAGATTGATTTGGGAGCAACAGGACTTCTCTTGGAATAACCTCCAATATTCTTTACTTTGCCTATGGGTAAGGTCATAAATATAATGATGGAATTGTGAAATTCAGGCATAGACAAAAGCTTTAATATCTTTCTTCCTGCCAATACTTCTTAGAGAAACCAAGACCCAATGAGCTGAAATAATGTCCCCAAGTACAGTTTCAGAGGCAGGACTAGAAGCCAGTTCAGGTTTCATGGCTCCCAGTCTAACCTTCCCTGATACTTGCTATATTTCATGACAAAGAGGTGGGAAAGAAGAAGAGGAGAATAAAGATGGTGAAAGTGGTTGTGGTGGTGGTGCTAAAGAAGAAGAAATACCATCTGCATAGAGTCTTCTCTTCACGTTGTTCTACTGAAGGACACTCATTTAGAGCAGCATGATGTTACGGGCTGAATTATGTACCCCGGAAATTCATTTGTTGAAGTGCTAACCTAAAGTACCTCAGAAAGTAACATTATTTGGAAGTGAGGTCTTTTAAAAAGTAATTAAGTTAAAATGTGGTCACTAATTTGATATGACTGATGTCCTTATAAGAAGAGTTAGGACACAGACAGAAGGACAACCATATTTGCACTGGATCTTATTTTTAAAATATATTTTATTGATTTTTCACAGAGAGGAAGAAAGAGAGACAGAGAGCTAGAAACATCGATGAGAGAGAGACATCAATCAGCCTCCTCCTGCATGCCCACCACTGGGGATGTGCCTGCAACCAAGATACATGCCCCTGACCGAAATCTAACCTGGGACCCTTCAGCCCACAGGCCTACGCTCTATCCATGAGCCAAACCGGTTTTGGCTGCACTGAATCTTTTTGTTGATCAGAATAGATTCTGGCCACTTGGGCCCTTCTCATGGGGAATTTTTTTTATAGGAAAAGGAATGTGAGCCCAAGCTGGTTTGGCTCAATGGATAGAGCATTGGTCTGTGGACTGAAGGGTCCCAGGTTTGATTCTGGTCAAGGGCACATGCTGGGTTGTGGTCTTGATCCCCAGCATGGGGCCTGCAGAAAGCAGCTGATCAATGATTCTCTCCCTCTCCTTCCTTCTCTGAAATCAATAAAAACTTTATTAAAAATGAAAAGGAATGTAAGGAAATAAATTGAAAGAAAGATGACTCAACAAAAGGATTAAACCCTAAAAAAAACTAAACTATAAAAAAATACAGACTGGAGTTTTTTGTTTTGTTTTTTAAAGACAAAGAATATAGAGGAAAATATCACCATTGTAAGTGAACTTTTTCTTGAGTGTTCTTAGAGATTTCAATGCTAGCCTAACGGGTTTCTCTCCCTTTAAACCTTCCTATCACCCCTATCTTCTTAATCATTGCATTTAATTACAAAGCAACTATATATTTTATGCCGATTTTGCAAGTGGAAGAAAAAGACTGTCATGATTCAATGAGTTTGATATTGCCAAAAATCCTCACCATACTTTCACATAATAAATCATATTAACTGAAATATTTTGATGTACACGGCATGTAACATCTAGAAAAAGGAAGCCTGTGTCACCTTTGTACATAAAAACAGCTTTAACCTACAAATATTTATGTGGCCACTGTGAAAGCAGGCCACTAGTAGATGGTTCCATTTCACCAATTAACTGGGTCCTTTCCCACTTATTATTTACCTCAAAGAGAAGATTTATGCCTCTAGATCAATTCAGGATATATTTTGTTTTTAAGATGTTGATATACAACTGAAGTTATTTCTTGCTTTATTCTGTGCTTTCTTTCACAGAGATAATGATGAGCTGAAAGACAAAGGAAAAATAGTTATGCACTCAGATATTTGTTTTAGCTTGAAAATATTTTACAGAGATAATATTTTTAATCTGCCAGTCTTCATGTCCAAAATTCTGCAAAAATGTCTGTATCTATTATTCCTTACTTCCCAATATTCTGGCAAGAAACATTAGGGGCCTCCAGAAGCAAGGTGTTTTGATGGGGTTTTGTAGATGATTTTTAATTTTTAAATTAGAATTCCTACTTGGTCACCAAATAATGTCTTTCATAACTTAGTCATGATGTACATCTCATGGTAACTCTTCAGTGACTCATTTTATAAACCCTGATGGAAAATTTATAATTATGAAGGTTTTTCTTCTTCAGATAAAGGAGTGGTTTCTGGAATAAGACATTACATTTCTGACTTTTACTTTGAGATCATTTAAATTAAAATTGACACTGAAAAATGATATGTGAAATATTACCTAGTTATTTCAAATACCGTGAGTTAATTAGAATAGCAAAACACTAAAAAAATTATCAGAAACTCAGTAAGGTGGTACCTATTAGATGAAGAAAGGTACATTTTAAATACAGCTTAAAGAGTTAAAGCTCATAATAATTATGTGAATCATATATTTTCATGGGAAAAGTATCCACAGAAATCTGGGGCATGATTAGTGGTGGTATAACATCTTTGCAATTTTAACTTTTGGAATTTTCATCAAAAAATGGAAATATAGTTTCATCAAGGTCTGAGTGTCAAGGAATTGTGTGCACTAAACTTAGATTTAATGATGGATGGCTTTATGTAACTTTGGCTGTAGTTTCTTCACACAAGTAAAATAATCACAATTCTTTATTTTCTCATGTAAGTCCTGACAAATGTTGTTTCACCAAATTAATAAATTAACAGTAAATACTTTGGGGCTTCTAGGCACATGAACTTTTTCAAAAGAGACACAGGGAATGATTAAGAATAGGCAATTTGCATACAGACATGATGAAGTGGTCTTGTCTCAAAAGGCATTCTATTTTCCAGAGTTTAGGGGCCTAGAAGTATGGGGTAGGAAAAGTATACTATTAGTTCTAATTGCTGGAAAAAAAAAATAACGCATCTGCTCTTTGGGAGTTAAAAATAAAATCTTCCTTTTTCTTACCATAGAGTATGTTTCCTTGACAGACTAAAATAAGCCACCAAACAGCCTTTATTTAATTTTGGGTTACATGCATTCTGATGGGAGAGTGAGACAACTTAATGACACCATGCCAATATTTATAGTTATCAAGAAAAGCACAGATTTTAACAAAAGTTTTGTCAGAATTTAATATCCTCGAGTCTTTATTTGCAAATTTTCTTCTATCTGTTATGACTATGCCATCCAGTTGTTTAATCTGTCTACAATCACTACCAGCATACGGTAGAAATGAGCTGATAAATGTTGAGAGATTGATAGGTGTGGACCTGTATGTATAACTCCGGGGACAAATCCTCTGTTTCCAGTTTATATATGCATGTGGGGATATTACGAGAGTAAATCAATTTCCTCTTCCAAAATATCGTCAAAGACTAAAGGCAAAAATGCTGTACTGGCTATCTTATGATCTTCATCTGACTCCTGAAGCTTTTTTTAGTTACATGTAGTTCTCAGACTTCTCTAAGAAACCTTTAGATCTGACTGCACAGGTTAGTTTTTTTTACATAACAAACGACTGTAAGATTAAGTTGTTAAAATAACCCTTGTTTGGCTAATAATTATATGAATTGGCAATATTGGCTGGGACTGGCTAGGGAGGTGTTTTTTTTTCTCTTGGTTTGGCTGTACTTCCTCATGACTCTAGGGCAACGGTTCTCAACTTGTGGGTCGCGACCCCTTTGGGGGTCGAACGACCCTTTCACAGGGGTCGCCTAAGACCATTGAAAAATGCAGATATTTACATCACGATGCATAACAGTAGCAAAATGTCATGGTTGGGGGTCACCACCACATGAGGAACTGTATGCAAGGGTCGCGGCTTTAGGAAGGTTGAGAACCACTGCTCTAGGGCAAGGTTCAGCAAACTTTTTCTGTAAAAGGCCAGTAGAAAATATTTTCAGTTTTGTGGGACATACAGTGTTTGTCACAATAGTCAACCAGGCCAGGATAGCACTAAAGAAGCCATAGATAGTCATAATGAAGAGCATGGCTGTTTTCCAATAAAACTTTATTTACAAAAACAAGCAACTGTGCAGCAAACTGTAGTTGCCAACCCCTGGTCTAGGATTAGATGCTTGTTGGCAATGGGCTGGCTGGTCTAGAATGGCATCCATTGAAATGACAACCACCTTTCCAGCTTTTGGTTGCAACCAGTTTACTAACTCCCCAATAGCCAAAGCAAATCACAGGGCCAACACAAATTCAAGCAATAGACTACACCTCTTAAAGGGAGGGGTAGAATTTGCAGCCATTTGTGATTCTTTTGCTCCCGGCCAACCATAATTCACTTACCGAAATGACTCTGAGCTAGAGATCATAACAGTCAGGCTTCCTGATTAATCCTGGGTGCCCTCTCTGCTGGCAGAGCTGGAATTAAAAAAAAAAAATCTTTTGGAATGTTTGTTTTCTATAATGAGGTCAGATGGCCCTGGAGAATCACCATCCTATGCATCTTATATGTGGTAAGTGACATGCACAGCAACCTGAGAATAAAAAGGGACCCAACTGGTCCAAAAGCATTAATCACTACCAACGGCATACCTTCCACCAATAAACCCACCTCTTTGAAGTTAAAAATAAGAAGACACCTGTCCTCAGGAGCACCTAATTAAAATGTAGCCCGGCCAGCAGAAAGCCCAACTTATAGCTCCGATTTAGTACCTTTACTACCTGCCATCTTGCCAAGTACCAGATGACCCCAAGGGCATTATAAGATCTGCTGGCTGTTTTCACATCTCTCAGGGTGGTTCCACATTGTTCTGTCTTCCCTTTGTCATTGAAAGTAGGAGTATGTCTTAACACGCATCATCTATTGAAGGACAATTCACATGTAAATTTGAAGTTCAGATGTGGGCATGGGTGGCAGGAGAGAAAGTGTAGGCATCGAAGGTACATTCTTAGGAAGGTAAATCCTAGAGAGGTGAAAACAGTTAACAGCAGCATGAAAACATCTCAAATCAAATGCAGTCTGTTTCATGGTTTGCTTAAAGGAAGAAAAATATCATGAATTGAGTGTCTGTTAGGTTATAGGTCCACCTTTAAGAACTTGGCTCATATTTCCTCATTTTATCTTCCTAAAAACATTTTGGCATGTGTATTATTACGTCCATTTTACATATCCGAAAACTGAGACTCAGATAAATTCAGAAAATTGCCTAAGGTCACTCAGCTAATAAATTCCAGAATCCAGATCAAAACCTAAATCACACTCTGACAACTCCAACTACTTCCTCCGAGACTACAGAAGTAATGCAAGTCTTTCTCCACCATATTGTCCCATCCCTTCAAAGCCAGCAGCATTAACTTTCAAAATGTTTGACACTGAAGCTCTGAGTTTTCCAAATTGTCAGGGACGGTCAGAAATAACAGCAATTTGAGTTTGGACCATGCCACGTGATACTATCTACCTTGTGCTCAGAATCTTGCAATCTCTTATTAGAATTAAAGAGTGATCCTAGAAAATCATCCATCTTGCTAGGCCCTCACTTCCATGCTGGAGAATTGCCTCAACCTCTCTCAAATCACTATCCTGTTTATTTCTCAAGGTTCCCCAGAATAGCCCCTATCATTTCCTCTGGAAGCCTCTTCCAGTTATGTCTTTTTTTTTCCCTTGAAAGAAAAAATTTTTTTTCTAATGAAGATCTACAGTTTCTGCAGTTTTAACTTAAATCTACTTCTGTGTTTTTGTCTTCTAAAAAAAATAAAGAAAAATGACTTAATTCATCCCCATGAAAATCCTATTATATGTCTGAAGGTCAATATTATGTCTTTGGCTCCTCTCGACCACCTTTATCTTCCTTAATTAGTTTTTGGCAGTCTTCAGGAACAATGATTCTGATTATAATCATCTATCTCTCCAGCTTCAGACACACCTTACTTCCAAGCACCAGCCTGATTGTCATAACTCCACTTCTCAAGAGATGAGTCTTTGGACTTTTTATCATGTGAAGCCACAAAAAGAGCAAGGATTTAAAGTCAAGCCAGGAGTTTGAGCCATAGGTCTACTAGTCATTAGCTTATTTATTTCTGAGCCTCATTTCCCCCTTCAATGTTCTGTTTTACAGTATTTCCTCTCTTTTGAATCGGGGAGGATATATTTTGACATTTAGGAAGTTTTGTGTTTTTGCTAGGACCTAATATATAGTTACTGTGATAGGAAGAAAATTGGTCAACCAAAGGTGTCCCGTTTGACCCAGTGATCCCACTTCTAGGAATATATCCCAAGAAACCAAAAACACCAATAAGAAAGGGTATATGCACCCCTATGTTCATAGCAGCACAATTTACAATAGCTAAGATTTGGAATCAGCCTAAGTGCCCATCCACAGAGGAGTGGATCACAAAAGAAGGAATTCTTACCATTTGCAGCAGCCTGGATGGAACTGGATAGCATTATGCTACGTGAAATAAGCCAATTGGAGAAAGATAAATACCCCATGATCTCATTCATTTGTGGAATATAACGAACAACATAAACTGATGAACAAAAATAGATACAGAGGCAAAGAAGCATTGAACAGACTTTCAAACTACAGTGGAAAGGCAGGGGAGGGTTGCGGGGGGGGGGGGAGGTAAGAGATCAACCAAAGAGTTTTATGCATGCGCATAAGCATAACCAATGGAAGAAAGACACTGGAGGTTTTAGGGCTTTTGCAGGGGGGGAGGGGGGAAGAGAGGGAAAGCTGGGAGGAGGTCAATGAGGAAACAAAGAAGTCATATGTACTACTATTTGTAATACTTGAAACAATAAAATAAAAATTTTAATTAATTAGAATCATTGATTGGCTGCCTCCTGCACACCTTTTACTGGGGATCAAGCCCACAACCCGGGAATTCGCCCTTGACCGGAATCAAACCTAGGACCCTTCAGTCTGCAGGCTGACACTCTAGCCACTAAGGCAAACTGCCTAGGGATGGGTTATTTATTTAAATAGGTCTTTTATTTTGCCCCACAAACAAGCTAGTAAGCTCTATATGATATACATACCAAGCTTATATTTGAAATTTCATATTTGATACACTCTCTTTCATTTCTGAAGATTTTAAATCTTATACAGCCCATACTTCCTTACATCAGCAGTAATGTATCCTAGTGGATTCTGGATCAGAGGAAAACTATTGTTATAAAGGAGAATATTGGTACAATTGCTGAAATTTGAGTATGGAATGTATAACTTTATTCTGGTTATGTAAGAAAAGGTTCTTCTTCTTAGGAAATCCATGATGAAATATTTATAAATATAAGAATATTATGTCATTACTCTCAAGTGGTTCCAGAAAATATAATACATGTATGAGCGAGATAAAGCAAATGTGCCAACATTTTAACGATTAGGGAATATAGATGCCCAGCTTATGTGCATTTTTGTAGTTTTCTTGCAAGTTAGAAATGTTTTGAAAACTAAAAAACAAGTTTTTGCTGTAATTGAGTTGAAATACTTGTGAGTGGCTCACCAACATTCCTATCCCTTTGGATCTAATTCTGTCCCTTACATGATTTTTCTGAGCAGATTGATTTTTTTTCACTATAATAGAATTTCAGACAGTAGAAAAATGGTATCATGACTCTCTGAAACTATTTTCTCATCAGATTATCTGGATGGGAACTTCGCCTCCCTTCTGATCCTCTCTCTCTCTCTCTCTCTCTCTCTCCACACACACACACACACACACACACACACACACAAGCACCACATACATATGCTAAGTATGACAGGTACTTAGCATATGTATGTGGTGCTTGTGTGTGTATGACATGGTACTTTGGGAACCTAGTCAGCTCCTATACGTGAATGGACAAGGAATTGTTTGCTTCCCCGCACAGAAAATCTCAACCGTGTCCAGAGCTTCTTTGTGCCACTGTGACACAGCTTCTCACCTGTTGCAATGCCCAAGGAAAGCTGGATAACAAAACATCGCCTCTTGGGCAGGAGTTTCAGACAAATGGAGCCTCAGGAATTCACAGTGCGTGGAAAAGAGAAGAAAGGAGACATAAAATGGAGAACTGTTGCTATGGTGTAATGCGTTTTTATGCACCCCTCTTTTCAGAGGAGAGAAAAAAAAATGATCTAGCTTTTAACAGTTCTTTTTAAGTGGATGAATGAGGCTTTCCCGAAGAAAACTGTCAGGCAAAATAAATAGCTCCATCATATAATCTAGCAGCATTTTGAACAAGAGTGGCCACAAGACCTAACCAATGAACAAACGCACAAGATGAATCGGAATCGTGAATATGTGTATTCGCATTTAAAGTACTGACTTCAAATGGGCTCATGGCATGGGTTCATGAGACCTGCTTAGAGTAGTCTGCTACATTTAGCATTACTAAAACTTTGCCGTGGCAATGAAAGCCCCAGAAATGTATTTGTGGGTATTTTCCCAGGGTCGGATTCTAAGCATAGAGTTCTTGCAGACTATGTGTAAGAGTAGAACATTAGCACCATCTAAAGGCTACATACCAAATGGCTTGCCAGTGTGAATGTTGCTTAAAAGGCTCTTTGCTCCGATGATATAATTCTTTGGGGGGACTGACATTGTGAAAAATGTTGCTTACCAAGAATGAAACAGGCTGCAAAATGCTGCTAACCACAAAGTGGTTGAGAAGATTAAATTGGAAACCTATCATGTCTAGCACAATACTCAGGGTGGTAAATATTCCATGAGTGCTTTAAAATTACTCTCCTGTTGGAGGCCACGCAGCACACAAAGAAAGGTTTAAGTTTCTTGTACATCAGCACAGACCCCGGTGATTGATTCTGAATCTTAGACATAATAAATGCTTGCCAGGTCCCTCAGACACACGACCCAGGTTTTTGCTTTTGTCTTTCAAAATGTTCTCTCTGCCCACTGCTTTCTGAGCCTCTGCCATGGACCCTGTGTTTCCATGGCATGATCCTGCTTCTGCTTTTAGCACAGGTGGCTTTGCTGTCAGGGTATTTGAAGTTTTCCTTTGATGGACCTGCAACTTAATTATGAATGAGCACTCTGCCTAAAAGCCTCTCTTTTTTTCCTAAATGACTCCTGGCATATATCCAGGGCCTCAATGCACAAAAGCTAAGCTATGTCTGACCCACCCTTCCACCATTAAATGACCCCCATCTCTTCCCATTTATCTGCTGCTTGCCACCTTTATTAGACAAGAGAAACAGTGAGATAGGAAAAAGTAAAAGGAAAAAATCTAACACTTTTTAAAATGAAATATTCCCTATTTCCATTTTTTAAAATTTTTTCAAAATGAATGATGCATTAACATCAATTCACTATGTCCTGAGATTAGTCAAAGCAATATTTCAATGAGTTTTCTTCTATTTTTTTTATCATTTATGTAAAACATCACCCATGCACAACTCTTAAAAAGAAGAAAAAGGAAAACATAAAATCAATAAGTAAAAATATAAGATTTTTTAGTGATGAAAACACAACAGAAAGAGATTAAAAAAAAAAAAAACCTCAGCTGGTGTAACCCAGTGACCCAGTGGTTGCGCATCGACCTATGAACTAGGAGGTCATGGTCTGATTCTCAGTCAGGGCATTGCCCAGGTTTTGGGCTCAATCCCCATGTAGGAGGCAGCCAATCAATGATTCTTTATTATCATTGATGTTTTTATCTCCCTATTCCTCTCCCTTCCTCTCTCTAAAAAAAATATCAATAAAAACATATTTGTAAAAAAATCTTAACCCCTTTAAAAAAGAGTTCCTTCACTTTCAGAATAGGTTAGTGTTAGAGTAAGGGTGTGTGTGTGTGTGTGTGTCTGTGTGTGTGTGTGTATGTGTGTTGAAAGAACATTCATGGTATGGGAAGAGACCTTTGTAATATGGTATAAGGAACTAAGACAGAAAACATAAGTGATTGGCTCTGGCTCATACAGCTAGTTAATGAAAATAGGAGTAAATTTGAGTTCATTGACTCCTAGGGTATTGTTGGGCAAAGGCACATCCTACCTAATAAAAGAGTAATATGCAAATTGACCATCACTCCAAGACACAAGATGGCTGCCCCCATGTGGTCAAATGATCCTGCCCCCATGTGGACACAAGATGGCTGCCACAAGATGGCCTGCAGGGGAGGGCAGTTGTGGGCAGTTGGGGGTGACCAGGCCATCATAGGAGGACAGTTGGGGGCAACACAGGCCAGTAGGGGAGGGCAGTTGGGGCTGACCAGTCCTGCAGAGGAGGGCAGTTATGGGCGATCAGGCAAGCAGGGAGAGCAGTTAGGGGTGACTGGTCTGGCAGAAGAGGGCAGTTGGGAGAGACCAGGTCAGCAGGGAAGGGCAGTTGGGTGGGGACCAGGCCTGTAGTGGAGGATAATTGGGGGGACCAGGTCTGCAGAGGTGGGCAGTTGTGAAAGGAACAGGCCAACAGAGGAAGACAGTTGGCAGGGACCAGGCCTGCAGGGGAGAGCAGTTAAGGGTGACAAGGCTGGCAGGGGAGGACACTTAGAGGTGATCAGGCTAGCAAGGGAGGACATTTAGGGGTGACCAAGCCCTGGGGAGGGCAGTTAGGGGTGACCAGGCCAGCAGGGGAGGGCAGTTAGAGGCAATCAGGCTAGCCGGAGCAGTTGGGCATTGATCAGGTTGGCAGGGGAGTGGTTAGGGGGTGATCAGGCTGGCAGGCAGAAGCGGTTAGGGGCAATCAGGCAGAGGCAGACCAGTAGTTGGGAGCCAGCAGTCCTCGATTGTGAGAGGGATGTCTGACCACCCACTTAGGTCTGATCCCACCGGGATCGGGCTTAAATGGGTGATCAGACATCCCTTAATGGGATCCCAAATTAGAGGGGGTGCTGGCTGGGCTGAGGAGGGTGTCATGCACTGGGCCTCTAGTTAGTAATAAAGTCTCTGAAATGTCCGAGTAACTATTGCTTTGCCAGGTTATAAGTTATTTTATCCATAATTTTCAAGATTATCATCTTTGCTCTTGTTCTTAGATTTGTCCATCATACATTATTTGTTTTTTTCCCTCAGGGATTTCAATACATCCCTAAAATCTCAGCAGTGCATATGCAGTTCAAATTGATATGCACTGTGAATATAAACTAAACAGCAGATTTCAAAGACTTGGCCTGACAAAAATTTAAAATATCTCATTCCATATTGATTTTATGTTGAAATGATAACATTTGGGATATGTTAGATTAAGTAAGATGTGTTGCTAAAATTCATTTTACTTGTTTATTTTTATTTTTTAAACATGGCTACTAAGAAATTTAAAATGATGTGGCCACATTGAATTTCTATTAAGCAGCATGGCTATAGGTAACATAAAATTGAATTTTCCATTTTTTTCATTTCTTTTCTGAAATTTCATTGTTATTATAAAGGCAAGCAGTGGATTTTTATGTATTGATTTTTGTATCCTGCAACTTTTACTGCATTTGTTTATTGTTTCTAATGGTTTTTGGTGGAGTCTTTATGGGTTCTTATATAAAGAATCATGTCAACTGCAAAAAGTGACACTTTTACAAAAAGAATCAAGAACATAGCAGTGGTCAATGATATGAATACTGGTTGAGAAGTTAAGAGGCACAGGATCAAAAACATCTATAAAATGAGAGAGTTGGATGACATGCCTTCCATGTTTCTTCTCATACCAGTGATTCTGTTAGTACTATGATTTCTCATGGCTTCTTCCAACAACAGGTACTTAAACAGTCATGAATCACAAATAGAGTTGTGGAATCTAATAAAGGAAAGAGGAAATCATCACAATGCAAGAGAGGAAATAATTGAATGTTAGAAAACATACCACTGATGTAGACCAAAATTGAAGAGACTACATTAAGAATTTAGTTATTTTTAAAACCATAAGCAGGGTTTAGAAGGTCAGTTATTACAAGGAAATGCATTACTTCTTTAAAATTTATTTTTATAACATATGTGCATGTACAGATGCCTTATATATTCTTTGTGATGATTATGGTAATATGAGTTTTGGTGATCATGTTGAAGATAATGAAGAACTCTGAAAAACAAAAAAAATATCTGAGTGATTACAAACCATAAGCACTAACTCATACTATCTGTAAATTGGGAATAATAGTAAGTTCAAAGTTGGTTGGCAGAATAAAATGTGATAAAGTAGAGAAAATGCTAAGCACAAGTCTGCTTCATTACACACTGTTAATCAAGGTTAACAATGATGATGATGATAATGATGATGATGATGACAATGATAATAACAATGATGATGATGACAGGCCTCACAAATGAAGCTGTTCCTAGGGAGCCATATCCAATTCTCAACAATTTTAAAATAAAACATTCAAGCTCACATGTGTATATAACACTAGGACATTGGAGTCATTCAAAAGATTATCGCCAAATATGATAGGGCTTTAAACTCACAAATGTGGCTTTGTATTCATATATAATTTAGAATTATTTTTTTGCAGAAGTTTATATTAGAATAGCATAGTATCTAAAGTTCAATGGGGTCAAGGTCCTGCATGCTTTGTGTTCATTCTGGGATCATAGTTTGCTAATGAGAACTGACATATACCAACACAAAATGGTTTTATGGTCCTGTCCTCCTGTTCAGAAACTTTAGAAATAAAAAAAATGTGTTTGGGAATAGCAAAGAAAGCACAGAGTTTATAAAGTCAGAAGACAACCTCCAGCTCATCTGTGAGATTTTTGTAATAAAACTTATATGAATATTTTGAAAAGCAAATGAAGTGCAATCTATGTGAATGATGTACAAATGCTAATGTTGTCACTGCAAATCATATGCCCTTACTTTTATAACAACCACTTTATAATGAATACACAAGATCATCTGCTTTATTTTGTTCATTAGATTTCGCATATAAGCGAAATCATGTGATATTTGTCTTGCTCTGACCGGCGTATTTCACTTAGCATAATTTTCTCCAGGCTCATCCATGCTGTTGCAAAAGCTAAGATTTCCTTGTTTTTCATGGCTGAGGGGTATTCCATTAAGTAAATGTACCACAGCTTTTTTTTTTTTAATCCACAAATGTACTGATGGGTACTTGAGCTGCTTCCAAATCTTGGCTATTGTAAATAACATTGCAATGAACACAGGGTTCTATATATTCTTTCAAATTAGTGTTTCAGGTTTCTTTGGATATATTCCCAGAAGTGCAATTGCTGGGTTATAAGGCAGTCCCATCTTTAACTTTTTGAGGTAACTCCATACTGCTTTCCGCAATTGCTGAAACAAAATAGAAATAGACTCATAGATACAGACTGGCAGCTGTTAAAGAGGAGGGGTAAGTGCTGGTTGAAAAAGATAAATGGATTAAGCAAACAAAAAAACACCTTATAGAGTAAACAGGCAACAGTATGGTGATTCCCAGAGGGAAGGGGAGGTGGGGGGATTAGGAGAGAAAGGGGGGAGAGAGAGGAAGAGAGATGAAAGGTACATCAATTGACTGCCTCCTGTAACCGGTAATCAAACCTGAAACCTATGTACTAGTATATGCCCTGACCGGAAATCGAACCAGCAACCTTCTGGTGCAGGAATAATACCCCAATAAACTGTGCCACCTTGGCCAGGGCCAAGCGTATATGTTTTAATGATGCCTGAAGAAGTGACCAAAACCAGATTGGTGCCTTAATTTTTCCAAAGTTACAAGGAAGAAATCAACTTAAAAGAATTCCCTGCTCATAGTGTGAATGCAATCGTGCTCTAAATACTACAAAATAATGTGTTGGGTGGATTAGCAAATATTTGAGTTTACTAGAAAATCAACCATTACGTATTTCCTCAGGACCCAGAGGGGTTGATTTTTCTATCATTTTAAGTTTCTAGGGAAAGTTCGGGTGTTTACACAAATGAGATTTAAGAGATTGGTGTGGGAAACTGAGACATCAATTCAGTCCATAAGCCCTTCTATCTTCCAGTGCAGTGTTAACTCAATATTATTAAATGCTTATAAATAATGAGGATAAGATACTTTTTCAAGAGGCTTGCTCTCCACCATTATGTATTATCATACAGACATTTAGGATGTAAGCGACTAAGATTATAACATATTTTAGTCTGCCTTTATTCATGCATAACAAATGGGAGAGACGGATGAACATTCCTTACACATTCCAGCAGTAGTGTTTTTAACCAATCGATGTTTTCATTTGGTTCTCTCTCAATCCCTTAAGGGTAGACATTAAAATAAGGCTAAATATGTTTAATTTTTTAAAAAAATATAATACAAATTCCATAGTAAGCTAAAATCCAATAATGTCTAAATTTTTCAGTTCCCAGGGTTATTTTTAGGTCTTTAGGGAAAATATAAGGCTTTTTTCCCTCTTTCTCAGCCTTGAAGTGCCCCATTCTGACATGACCATCTCTTTGCAGCCTTTTTCAGCCCATTCACCAGATTCAGCATCCAAGATCCTGAAAAACAGTGAGGTCCTTTTCACTGGTGGGGGCAGGGGAAGCATCATGCTGTGGAGCTGGAAACCTGGGTTCTGGTTCTAGTTCCAAGTCCACAACGAAGTGTGGTGCTTTGGACGAGTTCCAGACTCTTCGCTGGCCTTCATTTGCTCATCAATTTAGGGAGAAGAGAGAATGGCTGCTTTTTAATGGCCGCTCCCAATGCCACTGTCCTCTGATTGTCTGATGTTCCAAGCGTATTCTGCTTTGACAATAGACCATGTAATGGGATTTGAAAAGACTATTTTCTATGGCTTCCAGGGAATTTGGAAAATATGAGTCATATAATACCCCTCCAGTCCCAAAACGGTAGTAAGGAAATAAAGACTGGAATCTGGGCCATGTGACTCTTCAAGCAAATTGAGTTTTCAAAGCCAGAAAGATATATTTTAAGGCTACAGTATTATTTCCACTTTTTGACTAGGGACATGAAAGAATAGCTATAAATGTGACCAGCGGGTAATACTTTCATGATCAGTTAAGAATTATAACCAGCAGAAACCGGTTTGGCTCAGTGGATGGAGCGTCTGCCTGCGGACTGAGGGGTCCCAGGTTCGATTCCGGTCAAGGGCATGTACATTGGTTGCGGGGGCATCCCCAGTGGGGGGCGTGCAGGAGGCGGCTGATGGATGTCTCTCTCTCATTGATGTTTCTAACTCTCTATCCCTGTCCCTTCCTCTCTGTGAAAAAATCAATAAAATGTATTTTTTTTTAAAAAGAATTATAACCATTTAACTTTAGGTATTAAATTTAATTCTTTTTTATGACCGAAAAATTTCTTCATATAATGATCCAAATTAACATTTCACATTTGCCTTCAGAATGAGACAACCGCCAATTTAGTGGACTGCCTGGCTCTGTCACAAGGAAGGTTAAGATTAAGGTCAAGGCTTAATAGCATTATTTTTTTTTTCTGCTCCAAAGTCACAAATACAAATTTAACCCTGCTGGATTTTTTTTTTAAATGTGTGAAAGCTATGCCAACGAGTTTATGAAACCATCATGTCTACAGGGAAAGTAATTCACAGGTTGGCTGTACTAACAGTGGGGTGCACTGGCATTTCTGGTGAGCCAAGACAGCATAGTGTCGAGGTTGCCCTGGAAACTGAATTGCCAGTCTGGGTGAGTGGTGAGATGCCTAAAGCAGACACAGCACTGTGTTAGCACTGTGAGAGTCCTTGTCATGCCAGGGGTATCATTGGACCCATAGCGCTGGATGGTCAATGGCAAGAAACCATAGCAGTGAACAATTTCTCTTCTTTCTGGTTCTTCAGACTTCATTTATGAATATTTATCCTCTTCGGAGTAAAGGGAAGAAATTCAATAGGCCATAACTTTTCCATTTTATTTGGTAGTGCCTAAGGAAGCCAGAATGCACCAGATTTTGTGCCCATTCAATAAACTATATTCTGAGACTAAAAGCCAACTTTAAAAATGCCCCACCATGCATTCTGGAACCCTATCTTCCTCTTTTTCTGGGCTCCCTCCCCCACCACCATGCACACACAGTAGGGATGCATCGAAGTCAGATATTTAGGAGGAAAAGAAATAATTCTTCCACAGTCAGAATTTTGACCATACTCTCTTTTTATTTCACAACATGGGAATAAGTCAAATTTGGAGTCTCAAAGACCAAGATATATTTAAACCAAATGTTTGGAAGAGGCGCCAGGCCACCATGTGGGCAGCAAGCTTCACATGGCCCAGTGGATGTTGGAGAAAAACGCCTGCAGCGTGGCTAGAGCTATAGCACACACACACAAATAGATTCATACTTGGTTGTCTAATTTGCATGCATGAGTAGAGTGCGTTCTCCAGGCCACTAGTACACATATGCCCTTTTCCAAGTCAGTGCAGAATCTGTATTTGTGCAGGTCTTTAAAAAGTCTGCTACCCTACAAAGTTTTACCATCATTTATCCGGGAGAGCCTTCAGGTGACAAATTCTTATGCCACCTTTATTTTCCACAAGTCATTTCTGAATAGTAATGACAGCTATCAGGAGTCCCAGCATCGTATAAGAGAATCTGTTTAATTATTAGAATGTCAGCTGGCTGTGATTGAACTTGAATAAACATACCCACATGCTTGATGCCTGGAATTGCAAATTGGGAACCTTTAGCAGCAATGGCAACCTTCGACCAAATGGCAAGATAAATAAAAATTAGCTGATGTCCCAGGAAGAATTGGACATTTCTGTTTTCCAAAGTGAATGCTTCCCTAATCTGCACCCAACAGCGACAGTCTGACCCACTCTTGCCTGGGGACCCACTTTTCCCACTAATGCTGAATTGTTGGAAACCCAAAGAACATTCAGCACCAAAGGGGAAGATGCCTGAATCTGAAAAAGAAGCAAAAGAAATTGTACCAGGGAAAGGAGACAGGAATGGACAACAGGTTCCCAGCGTCTCTCTCTCTCTCTCTCTGTCAACAAGCATGTAAAGTCTTTATTACTGAAATATGCAGAATCCCGTGGGAATTGCTGCATCATTGTTTGCCTTCACTTCTTTCTTGCCAGTCCGTCCATGACTGATGGAATTGTCTCACTGATGGAGGGAGGTGGTCCCATCCAAAAGCCACTCAGCAGCAGGTCTCAGGAGCCACATTCCTCGCAGTGACAGGAGAGGATGTACCGGTAGGTGGCCGTGAGTCGCATGCCCCCTGAGCAGCGCAGCCGCAAGGCTTTCAGCTTGGAGGTCTGGGGTCGGCAGCAGTGACAGGAAGAGCGGAAGGGCTGCTTGAGGACAGTGCTGAAGGACACCAAGGGCTCGGAGCGTGATGCCTGGCTGCAGTGTCCTTCACACCTGGCCAGAAGCACCATCTGGGGAGAAAAGAAAGGTGGTTACCATGTGGAGATGCCAAAGCCCCGCCAGGTTGCACAGCCTCCTTGACAAGGACCTAATACTCTTTGCAACTTCCCGCTGGATTGGATCAGTGGCTCTTAACTTCGGTTGCAAGTTGGAATCATGTGGTAAAACTTGTTTTTAAAATGTCCACACCCAGGCTTTGTCTCAGACCAACTGAGTTAAAATCCTTGAAGACCGAGCCAGACTTTTGTGGTTTTCAACACTCCTTAAGTGATTGTTAAGTGCATTCATGTTTTACAACAACTGAATAAGGCCTACCACCATGATGTGCGAATAAAAATCAAAGAATGAAAGAAATATCGTCAGACAGGTGGCAGTCTACCATTGGCCTGATGTCCACTTTCTGAGTCTTAAAATGCAGGAAGTCATTCCAAATTAAAGTCAGAGGGTAAAGAATAACTACAGAAAAAAATTGTTACGTGAAGGGAATTTCTAAACAAAAGATATATGGTTTCTGAAGAAGAAAACAAAAGAATAATCTGAGTGATACTTAGGAAAAATAATTCTAGGTAATACAACTTGAAACAAGAACATGAAATACAAACAAGATACATTTTGGCCCCTGGAATGACACTTCTGGGTTCATACATTGATGGAGCCTAAGATTTGTACAATCACATCTTCAGGTCATTTGAGGCAAATGTTAACTCATTCTAACCATCTCCATTTCCAAAGGTAGGTTAGTATGAAAATAAAACTTGGGCTGAAGTAACAGAGGATGTGTATTCTTTATAATGTCTATTAGTGTGGCTTTAGTAAACAGACTTCTTTAAAAATCTGATGCTAACTATCAAAGTTATCCTCAGAACAATGGACATAAGCACACACTCAATATTTTGCATAAAGATTAAGAGGATGGAGCTGAGGCTCATTTATGTATCTCATATATAAATCCTGGTGTCCTGAAAGTGGCAGCCATTGGTGGAGTGGGGGTGGGGGGAAGCACTTGATTCATTAAGCTAATATAATCCTACCTAGTGGGACACAGGAGATGAGGGGATCCTGAGTCCATGTTAATGTGGGAGGATTTTGCTTGTTGAATTTCATATTAAGTGATGTAAAAAGTTGCCCTATAATTTCAGAACTAACAATAAGAACATAAAAAGTGTAACTATTTAAATACAAAGAATAAAAGATACATACATACATGAAACCATTTGACATTTACCTCATATTATTTAGGAGTTAATAGCTGTTATTAAAAACACACCAAAGCTTAACTCTTGTAAATTACCTAAGGGTCCAGCAGCAGATGAGCAGATAAAAAAGGCTACGGTACATTTACACAATGGAATACTATGCATCTATATAAAAGAAGGATTTCTTACCCTTTGAGACAGCATGGATGGACCTGGATATTATTATGCTAAGTGAAATTAACCAATCAGAGAAAGACAAGTATCACATGATTTCACTCATATGTGGAATCGAATGAACAAAATAAATTGATGAACAAAACAGATTTGGCCCTAGCTAGTTTAGCTCAGTGGATAGAGCATCAGCCTGCAGACTGAAGGGTCCCAGGTTCTATTCTAGTCAAGGGCATATGCCTGGGTTGCAGGCTTGATCCCCAGTAGGGAGCGTGCGGGAGGTAGCCGATCCATGATTTCTCTCATCATTGATGTTTCTACCTCTCTCTCCCTCTCCCTTTCTGTCTAAAATCAATAAAACTATATTTTAAAAATTAATAATAATTAACAAAATAAATCCAAAGACAAAGAAGCATGGAACAGACTGTGGAATATCAGAGGGAAGGCAGAGGTGGGTGGGTAGGTCAGAAGAGAGCAACCAAAGGACTTGTATGCGCATACGCATAACTCATGGACACAGACAATAGGGTGGTGAATGGCCTGGGAAGTGCAGGTGCTGGGTGGAACCGGTCAATGAGGAAAAAAAAAACACAAAGGGGACATTTGTAATAGTATCAACAATAAAGATAATTTTTTAAAAGAACTTGTGATAAAGGTAGTTTTGTAGGTTTCAATATTATTTGTAGAAATACAATATATAAGAAGAATAAAGACTCCACCAGCTATTATCTTGGACATTATCCTATAGGACAGAATTAAACACCCAAGGATTAAAAGAAGGAAATGGCCTGCCCATCTTTCCAACAACAAGAGAAGCTGATAATTATAGATCATTACCTGAGCAGATGTTGGGCAGTATCCAACAGTCTGTAAGCAACCAAGAGAATAGGAGATACTAGAAAACAACCAGCAGGGCTTGGTGAAGATAAACTGAATGAGACCTATTAATTTATTTTCTCTGAAAGATCAAAGGTGGAGAGAAAATAGCAGCTGTAACCCATTTGGGTTTTATTAAAACTTTGATTCTATCCTGCCTGCTCTTCACATGGATAGTTGAAACTAACATGATCTGAAATAGGTTTTGAGAGATTATGCCATAGGTCAGTAGTACCTGGGCCAGTCCTGTGCCTCTAATGAAGGAGAGTCCAAGGTCTTCCCCAGTCCCTTCTTCACACACCCTCCAGTACATGGGAAGAGCTCCTTGACATCTCATTTTAAAGAAGTGGTGTTCGATTTACTCATCTCTAATGCAGATAATCTATTGGGCAGATTAAGCAGTTATTCATAGACTAACCTCCTAAAATAGAGTATGGATGGATACAGTGAGCCTATGCCAACAGACTTAATTCAGAAGCAAAGACATGTTGGGGCATCATCCCCAAATGACACACAGGCAGGTGAACCAAATGTAGACCTTCAATGACCAGGCAATGAGCCTTGGTCGGTAAAATGACAAAGTCAGCAATGTAGGGCCATTTGTAGAACAACTAAACTGGTAGTAATTTCACTAAAAGTTTTCAGGTTCTCAAGCTCTACTTTCAACTCATTCTGAAGGACAAGATTTCCAACACTGAAGACTCTGGAGCCACCTCCAATGGGCCCCTCTTTCTGGGCAAGGAGAATACGCAGACATACAATAAACACCTTCAGTGGCTGTTCCCAGCCTTCACAATAAAATTTAAAATCCTGAGCAGGCACTAAGGCCCTCTATGATATGTATTTCCCATATCTCTCCAGTCGTTCTTACAACTGTTTTCATTCACATCACCCACTCCCTATTTTGATCAAGCTTAATTATTTACTGAATAATTAATTATGGATGACTTCTCACAGCCCAGGTGAGTGACAGATACATGTTATATGCCTTGGGTCCAGTTTAATTTTTATGATCTTATGTGTCCCAAACAAGTGGCCTGATGCTAAGAAGCTAGTCAGCTCCTCCAGTAGCTTCTTTGTCTTCCCCAACCTCGTTGTCACCTGGATCCAGCTGGATCTGAAAGTCAGTTTCTTCCAATATGAAGGTTCAGGGCATTTGCTCAAGAACAGGCTCCTTCATACTCTTATCTGATTTCCATGAGCTGAGGCTAAGAGTGATAGAAAGGTCCATGGGTAATAAAAAAGGATAGTAAGGATGATGATTTGTAACATGCATTTAATATTTACCAGATCCTAGGCACTGTGCCAAGCCCTTCATATGCAACTTAGTTCTTAATAATCATCTCAGGAGGTAAACTCTCCCTATTGTACAAATGAAGGCATTGAAAGGCAGAGGATATGACTGAAGTCAGATAGCTGTGCAATGGAGAGTCAGGATGATGAACCCACACAGCCTAATTCCGGAGCTCTTTCTCCTAAAAGCAGTGCTATGCTGTGAGGCCATGCCAGTCAGCCGGTCAAGCCCTCAATTTTCATAAGATGTTCAAGTTGATCACGGGCGAGTTCAGGCGACATTGTGATGGTTGTAGCCTACAGTGATTCCTGGGCCCAGACCAAAGAATGCACTGGAGACATCAGGCCTCTGCTCCCTCTGGTGACCCTATCATGGTTCTTAGACAGTTATATCTTTTCTGCAATACACAACTATCTTCTGAATGAGAGAAATCCCGAACACAGATGGCTTTCATCAGCCTTTGTTGAAAGATTATTACCATCACTAAAGTCTCTTTCCTCTTCTGTCATGTGGAACCCCTGTGAATCCTGGCTCAGGCCATGACTGACTAGAGGTCTCCATCAGTATAAGAATACAGATGCACCTGTCCCATCCAAGAAGAGTTTTGGTTATTTTACCCTAATGGAGTGAGAAACATATTTTTCCTTTTTCTCAGCAGGGAACACTGTACATCCTATGTTCCATGACACACTATGAAGCACCCCTTTTTCCTCAGGAACAATATTTACCCATGTTTCTCCTTACCAACACCTTTAACAAATGACTGTTCAACTCATTTCCAGGGACCCAGATAGACCTCTAGACCTTTAAAGTGTCCGTGCCAGGCTCAGGACATCAGCAACATTTCAACCCATGGAAGGAAACAGTATTTATGGGGGATATGGTTCTGGTGATGAGAGCTTTGATAGAGTGGGTGTGAACTTTGCAAACTCCAACTGAAATCTGGTCCCTTCACTATGGTAAAAACTCAATCGGACATGATTAGTTGCACACAGAACACTTCCCTTCCCTCTCTCCTCCATTTACTTGTAAACATGAGAGCTAAAACTTTGTAGTTTTTCTACTTTTGTGCCTCTAGAACCTACCACAATGCTGTCACATAGTAGGAAGTCAGTACAGTGGTACCTCGAGATACCAGTTTAATTCGTTCCGTAACCTTGAGGCATGGGAAACTATGAGACGCTAGAGTCACGGTAAACTGGTGGGTCGTGTGCAGCCGGCCGATCCGCGCGATGACTCCTATCTCAAATGTTGCTCGTATTTCAAAGCAAAAATCGCTCGCTCGATGGCTCATATCTCAAAAACCTCGTATGTTAGGGCACTCGTATCTCGAGGTACCACTGTATACATTTGTTTTTTTAAAGAAAATAAGTCTTTCGTCCCAGATAGTTAATTGTGTTATAAACTCAATATTTCTAACTTCCTCCCAATCCCAAGGCTCAGTCCTTGGCATGTCAGGTCCGTTTTACTCTGGGAATTTTCCCAGGATTTGTCTCCTGAATCCTTCTTGTCCTTCTCTTTTGTTGCAGCTCCTATGGCCCTTCAGAGTTCAGACTGCCTTATGTCATGGTTCCATACCCCTGTCCCAGGGCCACCATCTCTCACTAATCATCCACTTCAGACTTCACAGAACTGTCCCACCAGCTTGCTTTCCCAAGCT
This sequence comes from Lasiurus cinereus, assembly GCA_011751065.1. Taxonomy (NCBI): domain Eukaryota; kingdom Metazoa; phylum Chordata; class Mammalia; order Chiroptera; family Vespertilionidae; genus Lasiurus; species Lasiurus cinereus. The sequence continues at coordinate 4,335,339 of JAAGEH010000137.1, read as the reverse complement.
CAGTTCCTGAATACCTCTCTCTGGACTGAATCCAAAAGTGACCCCTTTCCAGTCCCTCTTCCCTCTTCTCACCTAGGAAGGGAGGTCAGACAGCAGAATCTGTTTCTCTTTGACTTTTATCCCTTCTTTTAGCACCTAGCACAGTGGCTTACATTGACTTTGCTCTTCTGCATGCTCTCCCCATCACTGCCAAATTTCTCTGTTCAACATGAACTGCAGTGAGGTTTATTTTCCTAATCCTTTAAGGCTATAGGAGATCCCAACAGTTATTGAGGTCACAGTAGTGACAGAAATAGAAAAGTGAGCCTAAACACCTGTCAAGTTTATAACTTTGTAATCAAGATCATAATATCATTTATTAATTCCTATCATATTCCAGACTCTGTGCTGGATGCTTTATAAATATTATCACCAATACTCATGCCCACACATTTAGGTAGACAGCAATAGCTCCATTCAACAAAGAAACAGAGGTGCCAAATAATTACTTCTTTCCCCAGTTGGCAACCTGTGGACCTTGAATTTGAAGCCAGGTCTCTCTCACATAAAAGTGTGGAATGCCTCAATTCCTTTAAAGATGCCCCAGACAGCTCATTTCTACTAACTACTGACCTTTGCCTGCTTATTCTATAGACTCCACTGGCTTAGAATTTAAGGCAAGATTGTAAATGAATCGGCCACTCCCAGAATATTTTGTACCTAATCCCAGGAGGCGTCACCACTAAATGCCAGCAGGCACCTCACAATAGGTGGCCACTCTGACCTCCTTAGTGAACCAGTGTAGCCAGTCTTTTCTGCCTGAATCCATTTCAGCTCTTCCCTAAATTGCTAGGAGTGGGGCAACAGACCTGTAGGGCTGGCCAGCTGCAAGTTTAGAGCTAGGGGAACAGGCAATTTCATGGGATGCTCCCTGAAAAGCTTTCGCTACTAGTTCTAGTTCTAGAAAGATTACTGAGTAGAAGTCATACTTTCCAGCAGATCAGAAGTTAAGCCTCGCTTCCTAAATACTGGCTTCTGCATTCTGTTTGCTTTCCTCCAATATGAAGCCAAGTTGTTAGATGAATGCTCCGAGGTAGCCATTGCTACTCCTGGGCTATATAACACTGAGCAATGCACGTAATACTTCTTTCCGATTTCAGTTTTCATTGCCAGAAAAATGGGAATAATAATGCTTTCCAACACAGGTTTGTCAGCAATGATTAGATTATATATTATACGGTGCTTGGCATATATTAGCTGTTCAAGCAGGTGCCCTGCCTTCAATGAGCCTGGATAACGAGCTCCCCTTCATCTGTCTTCCTAAGGGCAAATATTGGATAAATGTAAGTCAGGAAGGATTAACAATCGAGAAGCCAATAGCAGGTACGCATTTAGTAAATAATGGCCTTTGAACATCATGTTGAGAGAAAATTTTGCAGAGAGGAAAAATCTACCCTAGTCTCCTCTTTGTAAAAATCCCTGTTGGCTATGATTCTAAAGAGAGGTTAAATGCTTTATCTCAGGTCTAGAAAGACAAACCGTTTTGTTAAATGAGACCCACTAGAGAGAAGACCAACCTGAGTCTGTGAAAGTTAAGAATTATAGGATAATTCAGAATGAAAACCAGTTTTCGTTCATGGATACATAAAGAAAAGCTAATCCAGGAAAGGTCTGAGTAGTTGAGATTCTGCCAAGCATATTTTATGGCCAAAGAAGAAAGGTTTCTAATTACAAGCACCATTTACATAAAATGATTGCTACATTTGAGATAGTTTGGTATATTTGAGAACAGACTGTTTCCGTTAAATTATAAACATTTCTCTTATTATCACAATTGTTCACTATTTACCATAGCATTCTGGAAGAAACAGAGGTGAACAAAGGTAGACTAAAGTCTGTTTCTAGGATTCAGGCTCAAACACTGTGATTTTGTTGTGTTGGGGTTAATAACATCTCTTCTTTGACCTTCCCTTAATTAATGCGATAATTGCTAAGGCACTCCTTCATCCTTTCACAAAATATTTCCAGATTTTGTTCTTTTGTGTTTGAAGATGCTCCTGGTTCTCTCTTCCTTCTTATTATCACATTGACACTTTCTTTTAAATAATTTTAATTCCTTTAAAAAAAAGAATTATGATTATGAAGGACAACTCAACAGAGGGAGAAATCATCCATGGAGTAAGAAACACTTAATCCTAGCTAGGGCTGTGTGGGAGTGGGGGGAAAAAGCTAATAATTGTTTCAGTCCATTTCCGAGCACAGTTGTAAAAACATATCCCATCTTTATTTTTCAATTTGTTTTAGTTTTATTTCCTAAGAAGGGACTGTGGTCTTGCAAAATTTTAAGTTTATTCATTTTTTTAGCTCTACAAGTACAAATAAGAGACAGAAAGTTTTTGTTAGGTATGAGCAGGACTTTGGGACAAATACCCTTTGTGCTGTTTGGTAACACAACTCTTTTATTTGTTGCAATGTTTCTCCTTATGTCTAATTTTTCCTACAGTCGTAGATCTTACTAATATAATGGTTAAAATGATTCAACTCAAATTTTTATTCCCCCCAAACATAAACAAGCCATCATCATTGAGCTATAATCAGACAAGTTATGGAAATTTTAAAGGCAGACAGAAGTTGTAATGTTTTTAGGTAGAGGGTAGAGAGACTTACTTATATGGTCTTACTTCTAATGGTTGATATTATAAAAACTTCTTAATTATACTGGTAATTTAAAAAATATTTCCCATATGAGAATGTTTAAGTGGTTTTAGTTCCAGGATTAAATGTGAAAATCTCTGAGGTTGACCTAAACAAATTCTTATTTACCAAATGCGGGCAAATTTCATTCATGTGACTGTTGGGGATAGTGATAGCCACGAGAATTCTCATTCTAAGTCTGCTCTTCTCTACTATGAGCCTCCCTTCTGGGTGGTCCATGTGGCTGGTAACTCTTGGTGATCTTCGAAGCATGATATTCCTTCCCACAATTTGTCTCAATACTCAGACATCAGTTGCATAGGTTGCCTGTGCAAAAATCATAAATCTACCCTAACAAGAGTGATTTGGATAATCGATGTAAAAATGACAATTGATCAAATTGCCATTTATCTTTTGAAAACATCTATATATATAAAAGCTTAAGGGACTGGCCGACTGGCCAACTGGCCAGTAGCTATGACACATAGCGACCACCAGGGGGTAGATGCTCAATGCAGGAGCTGCCAAACAACAGCAACTTTGCAGAGTGCCCTCTTGCACTCTGATGTTAGACTGCCAGTTTTGGCCTGATCCCCACAGGCCAGATTGAGAGACCCCACCAGTGCACAAATCCATGCACCGGGCCTGTAGCTTTTACATAAACATAGAAGATGAAGAAAAGCTTGGACCACAAGGCCAATGACCAACTATTTCATCAGGAAACTCTGTGAAGAGCCCCTCAAGGAGTACATTTCACTGCTCAATCACATTTCTTACATTGCCTCATCCCTTTATTACTGGTGGAGGTACAAAGTGTTAAAATAACTTGCAGACTGCATTTTTCTTTCTTGACAAAGGACACTACCGCTCATAAATTTCACAACCAAGGATGAAACACACCCCTCCTATCTTTTGTTTAGCAACAATTTTATTGTGAGAACCTTCCAGCTTTTCCTATTGACTTTGAGCAGCCCGAAAAGAGAGAAGCTGGTTGCATGTTACACATGCTTAATTAGGCAGCTTTACTGACCAAAGTGCAAAGCTTGATGAGAAACCATAAGCGCATGAGTCTCCCAAAAGCTCTGCGGGACAGCTCTGGTTTGAGCTATCATCATAGTTCTCCATCCCCTGACAAAGGAATCTGGTTTCTCTCCTGTTTCTAGAAGTAATGCTACCCTCACAGAGGTCTTGGTCTTACCTTTGAGCTACACTTGTACAGTGGGTGACTGATAGAATCGACATAGTGGTGCCTCATGCAACGCCGAGGGTCTGAGTCCATCATGAAGGAGCTGTCCGTTTTGCTGTCTGTATCTCCCATTAGTGCCAGCAGGGAGAGCATAGAAAAGGATGCAGCTAGTACATGATTTCTCATTGTTGTAAGGAAAAACTTCTCAAGAGGAACAGCAGAGGGAGGCAGAGGACTAAAAATCAGAAATGCCTTCACCTCCTAGGATCCAGTTCCTTCCAAGGAACGGGCAGAATCTGGCTGAAGCTTTCTGGTTGTCATTGTCCTTTGTATGCCAGAGTTTTGTCTTACTCTTTGCACTTGCAATCCATCATCACTCTATCTGCTGCACAGCTGGAATGAAAACAGAAATTATTTTCCCCAGAAACATTTACTGAGAAAAACTAACGGAACCCAGGAGATATTGAGTAGAATTTTTCCATGTCATTTCAAGTAGAGAATACTGGTTTCTAGAGTGTCATTAGCATAAACTGTCATCCTTTCCACACCCCCTCCATAGCTTATGCTACATATTTAAAAGCATTTGGAAGTGGAAACAATGGCTTAATGGGAGCACGTGTTGACTTTAATTGCTGGAGTTCATGTTCCTACAAGCAAGAATAGTTTAACCCTTGGTAAAAATTAAACATGTGGTTCTGGCCGTAGCATAACTGAATCGGGTGGTCTCATCCTTATTCTGGTTGGTGGACTCTATTCAGTTTCTCAGTTAATGTCAGCTTACAGGGAGAAAGGTCAGCACTAATGAACACAGGCCATCTCCCATGTGAAGGAAATACATTTTCCACTTCTAAGTCCATACCCACCCACCCATCTAGTTTTCCAGTTCTGTGATCTAGGCTCATCCTGTTTTTCTTTTAAGCCCCATAGCACCCCGTATCAATGACAAACTGCATCTGATATACACATGATGCCAACTGGCCCCCAGTGTGGTCATAACAATATGTATATTTGCCAATATAGTCACACATTTCTGCAGTTTCTCTAGTCTGAGCACGTGGCATAATTTGAAAAAATAAGTGGTCACTGGAGTGGAAAATTACCATTAAAATAGGATCATGCTATAACCAGTTTTCCTGAAATTTGCTTTGTTCTTTTAAATATATCTCTTGGACTAAAGACTGGGGTCCATAGATCCCCCCAAATCACTTCAATAACCCATAGCCAACAATGATGCTTTTTACCGCAACAGAATATATAGAATATAAAAAAATGTTTTCAAACATTTAGGAAAATTGGGGGCAATCTAATATTACATCCAGAACAAAAAGAACATGTTAGCTGCGTTGTGAAGGTGGGGTAGGGGATCCCAAGCAGGAAAGCATGTGTTACATAGGGCTATTTTAGAGCACCGCATCCTTGGCAATGACCAAACCTCAGCGTGTGTTTCCCAGAAGTTCTTTAAATTGAAGAAAGAGCAGGGATCACTAACAAGGGGACCTACCTGGACCCTAGCACTGTCATTAATTATCTGGGGGACCGTGCACAGAACATTTACACTGTGCCAGCCCCATTTTCCTCACCTGTAGAGTAGAGGAGTTGAAAAGATGGCAAATGGAGTTCCCTCTCGCTCTAAAATGTCACTACCTGATACTTAGAGATTGTTACCACTGTCTTCATATGCAGAAGAAACCCTAAAGTTGAGGAGACCATCTTTTCATACAACTTGGTGCCATTTTCTTTTATGTGCATGCTAATGGAAACATCTCATTAAATTTGATCAAGACTGAGCCCAAAGCTCCACATCAGCAAAGGATAAGAAGAGCTTTTTTTTTGTTTGTTTTTATTTCAAAAGTCTAGGTTTTCCTATGCACATTACACTGAAATTCATCAAGACTTCAGTTCAAAGAACCAGTGCTTTGGTGGGGGGGGGAGGTTCAATGTTCAGAAGCTGCATTAATACTGACCATTTCCTGAGTTTAAATATGACTATGTTATCCCAAGTGGGTTATCTGTCTCTTTGAAGCCTTAATTAGTCTCAGAAAGAGAATTTATTAGATTTCTCCTTTCACCACTCCAGCATACAGATATTTCCCCCAGCAGCCAATGGCAAAGGGATAAAGGGAAAAGCAGACAGTCTAGCCCTGCCCCTCCCTTCCTACTGCCAGCTTCTTCTCTTCAGAGCCATGACCAGCAGATATGGTCAAATGAGCAAAAAAAATGAAAGGAAAACATGTATAGCGTGATAGTAAAAACCAAGCAACAACAAAACTCCATATATAGTTGTACTTGGTGGCATTTGCATTTTCTCCACAGAAAAGAACATATAAAAATAAAAATAGTCCTTAAACATAGAAGATGGATATGCTCACTCATCTGAAAGAAATGAAAATTAAAAGTGCTTTGAGATTTTTTTTTTCCAACAAATCAGCTTTAGAAAGATTCCAAAGTCTGATCATGCATCCTAACAAGGCTATGGGAAAAAGATCCGTTTTAGAGACAGTGAAATATAAATTGATACAAATTCTGTAGAGGCCAATTTGGCAATATCTATTAAAATTACAAATGTATATAACTTAGACCCAGAAATTCCACTTCTGAGAATTCTCCTACACGTGAGATCATGCAATCATATAGTTATTCATTATAGCATTGGTTGCCATAGCATAAAATAGAGCACAAACTATCCATCAGTAGGGAACTGGTTAAATACATTATACAACATTCATACAATGGAATACTATGCAACTATGTGAAAATAATGCAGAAACTCTACATATTTGTATTGTTAAAACAGGGAGGGACAAGAATATATATTTGTGTCTATTTGTATTTGCATAGCGATGCTCTGGGCGGATACCTAAGAAACTACTTAATTAGTTACCTATGGAGGTTGGAGGACAGTCATGGGAGAAAAACTTCACTGTGTACCTTTTTTTTAATCTGTAGATTTTTGAACTTGTGAATATATACCTATCCAAAATTTTATTTTAAAATAATACTTTCTATTTTAAAAGCTAGGCTTAAAATAATAATTAAGTTAATGGTTGCTTAAATCAGTCAGTATTATTTAATAGTATCATATTTTTATTTCTTATAAATATAGGAAGATCTGCTCATCTTTTCTTAATTCTTGTGAACTACTGTCACCTAGTAGCAACATCTTGAATTGCAAGTACAGTTCATTTTTTCCCCCTGAAAGTACAAAAGAAACGACAGGAAATGTTGCTTCACTACTAATAGGTTTTTCATTTCAACACATTCACAAGGCATGATCCTTTTTGTTCAGTTTTTATATTGACTTCTGAAATAAGAATGCAGGCAGCAATATAAATATGCACAGAATTCATAGAACCTCAAAACAGAAAGGTAAGATTCTTGCACAATAACATTGGGATTTTTGCTTTAAGTGTTCAAATGGAATGATTCAATGTGTTGTGCTAAAGATGGAATAAACATCATTCTCAAGAAAATAGGTATGTTAAGTCAAATTGTCCAAACATTTGTTGGTTGGGGTGTACATAAGTGAGAATGTGCAGAGAGGTGAGGGAAATACAAAGAGGAAAATGGAAAATGAAGGGAATTTACGTCACTCAAGATTTCGACTTTAGGGAAGTCTAGGGACATCCATGTCTGTCTTGTAGAAGCTTCTGTCATTTTTCTCAAAATTAAATTAATTCCAATTTGCTTCTCTTTTTTTTTTTTGAAGCCACATAGCATAAAATCAAATGCTGCCTATCAAGACTTAGAACCTCTGCCCAGCCAAAGATGGACTGAAAAAGAGAATGACTCTCTTGCTGACCTCAGTATCCCCAGGGCTACTCTGTGCTCTGGGTACAGTCTCTGAGACATGGACTTGGCCAGTGTACAGAGCCCACATTCTAATAGCTTCAATGTGGACCTCTTGCCGACAGGAGAGGCACGTAGGATGGTGTGCCCGACTTTGGAGCTACCCTTCAAATGATACCAGTGGAAAAGAACAACTGGTGCCCAGATTTTCCCACCTGTCATCCTCAGCGAAATAATATAGCAGAGCTTACAGTGGGTCCAGCCTCCTGGGTGAGAGATGGTGTTATGTCTACAAACCAGCTCCCTCTGACCTTCTGCCTGGCAGAGGGTAAAGTGCTGGTTTCTTGCGAAGTTAATTCCAGCAACAGGCTAAGACAAGTGGCATGTGCCAAGAATGGCCTTAAGCTTGCCATGCTTGCCAGGTAAATGGGTGGTGCTCTAGTATTCAGACCCTCCCCCCGCCTGCCCAGGCTGTTTTCAGTACTAATATATGCAGATATTGCCTCCTGTGGTTTTTTTCAATAAGTATTTATTCAACACACTCATTGAGCACCTGCTGGTGTTCTACGAGATAAAAATTAAGGGTCAAGGTTAACAAGAAATCCTATCCTAATTCCCTCTTTCAGCTCATTGCACCCACCAGCAAAGAGTCTTGGCCTGTTGTTGTTTTCCTGCTTTATTCTGTGGACACATTGATAAACTCCCTTAACATCTAATTTGTGTCCAACATGCACTGCATCATTTCTAAGAATATCAAATTAAGCAGATAAAATATAATAATACTGGAATGGCGTCAGTGTAACAGACAGAATTATTCGATATTTACTATAATTTAAAACAATCATATCAGGCATGAGTAAAGTAAAGTTGACAGAACATAGAGTCTCTCTCAAAGGACTTGCCAAAAAAAAAAAATAATCCAAGATTTAAGTGCAAAAGAAAGGTTGCCACTAGTTAACTCTTCAGACTAGGATTAGAAAAACAAGAAACTCAGGGTCTAATCAGGGATTGTGAAATGCTAAGTAACCCCTTCTCAGGAACTCAAAGAATTCCACTTGGATCTAGTCAACTAGATGCCTTGGAGAATAAGTCAGATGTCTCTTCCCACTTAATTTATAAACTGTAAACAACATGTTGGACTCTATAAAGCATCCCATGTGCTCAATGAATGAGTTTTGACATTATTTTTATCAGACAGTGCATCAGTAGCAGCCAAGAAGCCAAGCCTGGGCTGAGCCAAAGGCAGTAGTACTGACAATGAATGTTGCCAGGCCTCCAGCCTGCCAGCCCCAGGTAGCTCAAAGGATGGGGAGCCACAAGGTCAGTGTGTGTGTATGCGGTGGGGAGCAGTTCCTGCCTCCGTTGTTTATGGTGTCTACACTATAATCAGAAGTAGGAGCATGTGAGGCAGTACCTGCCCCAGTTGTGCCAACTTAGGAGAAAAGGATGATGAAACAGCAGTCCTCCAGTCTGGTATAGGACCCTCTGCTCTCCCAACCTGCATTACTAGCCAAACATGGCTAAGCGTAACAGTGATGGTGATGCAGGAAGAAAAAATATAGGAGAAACAAAAGGAAAGGAGAAATATAGCTCAGGAAAATAACGTAACAAATTATAATCTTGGGGCAAATAGGGGTACAAGAAAGGAGTGGGACTAGAAGTAATTTCTGGTGATGATCCTTGGATTGAATAAATTTACTGTCTGGGGAGGAACTGGTGTGGAAGGACTCAACCTCGAGATGCCTGAAACTTAAATTTTGATTTTTAAGAAATCCAGAGAAACATTCCATTATTGTCTAAACTATCACTTATCTACAGCTGTCATCTTTTCTCCCCAAACTGATTTCTAGATTACATACCATCCCATGTCCAAGTGTTTTACACTCATTTGTCAGAAATATTAGATAACTATTTCACTACATTCTGAAACATAAAGAGCACTCTCTTATTGCACGATCTGGTAGAAAGAAGGCTGATCTGAGGAGCCTTAAGATTGAGTCCTACCCTTCCATCATTGACTTTGCAATCTTCATTAAATCACTTGACTTCTCTGAGAGTTGGGTTCCTTATCTACAAAATGAATGAAATGGTCTAAATGCTTCTTTAGTTCTAAACATTTCTAATATTCTCTAACTATATCTAAGCTTCTCAGACTATAGAACCTGCTTTGTGGCTATATAGTTTCCAAATCAATGCTACAGAAAGAGTTCCTACCTTACTCAAGAAGTTAATTATTGTAAAAAAAGTTCAAACAAGTTTTAATGCAGTGTCTGAAGCAATACTGAAGGCCAAGATATAAAAATTTGCCCCTTGGTGAGGTCATATTGGTGGCCTGAAATAAAAATAGTACTTAAAACCAATATAATTCATAAATTCATATGTGGCTAATAATAGGAAGCAGTTAGTGAAGATATTTCACCAGTTTCCATTTCTCTTAAAGCTTTCTTAAAATGTATAGTGTTTTCCCCCAGTATCTACCAAATGGGGAGAGAAGAAAGACAAATAGTAGTCAATCATGCTAAAATTAAACTTTTTTCATTTGATGATGATGATTATATAGGCTGAGTTCAACACTCCTGTACATTTCCTAAGAATGAATCGTATTCCTAGACTGAGCTTGAGACACAAATCATCATCTGTGATGTTCTGCTTCAGGATAGAGGAGGAAAATTGGTTAGAGTTGTCTTTTCTGCAGATGTAGAATGAATAAGGCACTAGTGATCAAGAGCAAGGCACTCTGCTAGATGTGAAACCCTTGTGCTAGGGGAGGTGCATTTGTGAAATCCTGGGCTGGAACTTAGATCTATAAGAGTTGCCCATTTTGTATGACACTTGGATCTTGTGCTGAACTTTTGTGGGCTCCTATAGTTTCTAAGGAAAGACTCACTCTGAGTTCTTAACAGTTGACATAACTAATGGACTTTTAGAATACAAACCTTTCATAAATTGGAAATAGCCAGGTCTGATTGCACACGTGTCAAAAAGCATGATACAGTTAAAGACTTTTCCTCCAGGAGTTTAGATTATTTTTGTAAATCTGCAAGCCAACTAAAAACTGTGACTGATATGGTGACAAGCTGTCAGAAAATGCTTAAGGGTGGCCTTTCTACAGTGTTACAAATCAACAATAGCCCTAAACATGAAGTCTTCTTTCATCCTTTCATCAAAAAATAATAAAAACAGGGGAGGGAAAAGCTACAGAAGTAAAAGAAGAGGAGGAAGGATTATTTTTATTAAAAATGTTTTTATTGATATTTTAGAGAGAGGGGAAAGGAGAAAAGGAAGAGATAGATAGAAACATGGATGTGTGTAAGAACAGCACATCAATCAGCTGCCTCCTGCATGCCCGCTGGGCATGTGCCCTGACCAGGAATCAAACCAGCAACCTTTTGGTTCATGGGTCAATGCTCATCCACTGAGCCACACTGGCGGAGCAGAAAGATTAAATTTGATGTTCCAAATCTGCCACTGCACTTTCAATGATTTCAAATACACCATTTCAGATAGAAAAAGTTTCCTTTATTTCACCCACTTCCTCCTAGGAAGGGGGTTTCATGTGAGGAATGAGAAACATTCTAACCATTCATCTTTGTATAAAAACCATTTGGGGGAAAGAAAAGAGGAGAGTTCTGAGAACCCCAGCCAGGGACTGTCCTGCCAGAACACATGGATACACTATCTCTCTGAAGAAAAGAAAAAGTGGCCAAGTGTTCTGGATACCCTGGCCTGATGTGATGTGACACTGGTTCTGCTACTGGACTGCTGGCTGTAGTATGGCCTTAGGAGAAGAGAGGTGACCAGTGTTAGCTCAGGGAACAAGCTCCCATTTACCAAGGATCCAAATGAATATGTTGGCTTTTCTTCAAAGTCTCCAGCAAAGTGTTTCCAAAGCTTCATTTGAATCTCCTCACCCATAACAACATTGTGGAATAATGAGTAGTGATCTCACTTAACAGCTATAGAGCTCTTAGTTAGAAATGGGGCATAAACAATAGGACCAATGCAGTCTTTCCATTTCCCATTCAATTTGCTTTTCTTCCCAATGGTTGGATTTAAATACTGAACTCAATCTTATAGCCATCAGGAAGAGTTGTAGATGCAGGCCTATGTCAAAAGAGTAAGGTTAAAATAATATCACATAAAAATGTTTCCCTATATTGCTAATAACTCTGAACTTCTTAGATTGTTGGTTTTCTGTTTATATCTTGCTTTGCTTAAACCATGTATACTAAAGCTTTCTGTTTGATTGGTAATTCTCCTGCAACAATTCTATTCTACTGCCTTACATTTTAAAGCTCAAAAAATTTTAAATTTTCAACCGAAGGACTTGTATGCATGCATATAAGCATAACCAGTGGACACAAGGCACTGATGGGTTAGGGCATGCATGGGAGTGGGGGGGGGGCAATGGGAAGATATGTACACATGTCATACATTAATAAAAAAATTAAAAAAAGAATAAGAGTAATTTCTCAAAATTTGAGAAAAAATCACAAAATGTATCAAGTCCTAAAACATTGTCTTGTGTTTGAAAGAAAAATTGAACTTTGATTAAGGATTTTATTGTGGGAAACTTGTTGTGCTTGACAGCCATTTTGTAGTAAGCTCCAGCCACGTTAGCACTAACCTCAGGCTAGGTTTCTATTACCCCAAACCCTATCTCTTTCCCTAAGCCAGGTGTTTCGCCTTAAGGGCTAGGCCAGGTGTTTCACCTTAAGGGCTAGGCCTCATTCCTCCTTCTCCCTATAAATACCCCGATCTACTCCTGAATAAACGAGACTTGATCAGAACTTTGTCTTGTCTCCATTCCTTGTGTCTCTTGTCCCTTTCATCCCCACTCCCCCTCTAGGGTCCTCGTTGACTTAACCCGCGGGTCAGGACATTTTATTTCTTTGATTCTTCCCATCCATTAACTAGGCATTTGTGTGCCTACATTTTAGAGTTGAAGATGGAGGCTATCTTTTTCAGTTGAAGAGTGTACACCCTTTTCTAAAGTCAAGAAGGCAACCTCTTCCTGGGAGGGAGTAGGTGAAATTAAGGGAAGCTTTCCTTTCTGAAATTGTGCTATTTGAAAATCTGTAGTGGAAAAGTTTGAACATCAAAAATAATCCTTTCCCTCTGTTTTGTTACTTCTCCCATGACCTGCTTTTTTATTTATATTCCCTATTGATGAAAGAATGGAAAGAGGCTCCATGTTGAAGGCTATTGTTGGTTTGTGACACTGCAGAAAGGTCACCCCTGAGCATTTTCTGACAGCTCATCAACTTTCTTAAATGTATTAACCTGCTGCCCTTTCATTTTTGAAGGATATTGCAATTGGTTGGATCACAGCTTAAAAGAAAAAGTTGGGATTTAGCCAGTCCTCTTGGAAGAGAGAAAATTACATGAAAAATTCTTAGCTTTTGTAGAAAAACAAAAAGGAAAATGTATCTAAATTGTATAGAAGTGAGTATAATGTTCATGTGCAGATTTGGACAGGAGGGTGAAATGGACCCCGATTGGATGAATTCCTGACTGTAAGCACTGGGGATGGATCGTCAACTGAAGTTACCCACTTTTTGAATTTTCTGAGTCAGCACTCTTTCTAACAAGAAAGCAGTTGTTCTAGACTTTGAACCCTATCCAGGATGTTAGGTTCTGACTATTGAAAATGGGTCTACGGGATGTGACTCTCAGCAATATATGCTCACCCATCAGACTCTGATGAAGGGGACAGTAAGCATGAATGCTACCAAGCAAACTATTGGCAGGCATACACTCACAAAAGCTTTGCAGATGTGAGGGCAGTTGGCACCACAAAATAATGCCATCGGCACAATCTTCCTAAGAAACTCAAATGTGTGGGCATGTGAATTTGCCACATGCAACCTGCACAGACAAACCAGCATTCATTTCAGTACCAGCGTCTCCCACCCTGCTGTACACACATAGGGGCTGCAGACGGATTCCCCACTCTTTGTTTTCTGTTGGAATAAAACACAGAAGTTCATGTTTGCTGATCTGATGGGTGAGGAGTGGGTACTACCAGCTGGAATGCTGCCACTGGCAGGGGCAGACAGGAAAATAAGAATGCTCTTAATGTCCTCCCAAAGAAAACCTTTGATGGACAAAAGAGTGGTTGTATTTTTACCCTCTCCCTTCATGCTGCCAGGCGTCTTTAAATAGATCCTCTAGCCTAGGGACTTGTATGGAATAATTCATATTAAAATCCAAGAAGTGGCAGAGGAGGGGAGTTGGTTCTCTTTTCTCTTTCTTTTCTTTCCTCCCCCCCTCACCCCCGTCCCCTTTCTTGTCAAGCTAACAGGAAAAGGCTCATTTTAATTCAGCTGTGTTAATTTTTTTCTTTGGGGTCTTTTTAATGAACTTTAGCTAATTCAGAAAGACTACCAAAGCCCGCAGGGAAAGAAAGGGAATAGGAAGCTGCATTGTAGATTGCTGTTTAATACCTTTTGGTACCAAGGACATTAGCAGCATCTTTGAGGGATGCTGCTCAGATGGGATTATGTGAGGCTCTTAAATGTGAATGTCTAATTGAAAAGTCCAGTGGTGTGTTTTTTTTCTTTCCATTTGCAACTCATAAACCCATCTGTTGTTCCGTGTTAAGAGAAAGGAAAGACAAGACAAAACAAAACAAAATCCCATCTCCACAATCCCATGCATTTTCAGTGCAGCTCGACCCAGGATCCATTCCCCCTTCTCCCTTTCAGCAAATGGGTTGCATAAAGACAGTCAGGCCCATGCTAACTAAATGAAAAGTTCTGTCTCTCCTTCTTTTTCCTTGAGATGAGGAGAATGTGGGAAGGACAGAGAAAGGGGGATGGGGGTGGCAGGGCAGGGCAGGGCCCAAGAATCCAGAGAGCTTTGTTTCAAGTCACTTGTCTCTCCCTCTGAAAGAGAGAATAACTACATTTCTCTTAATGTAGGCCGAAGTGCACCCAGGCGTTCCCATAGCACCCCCACCCCCAGCCCTTTGCCAGAGATGTGCGGGTCACTGTGATGGTATGCTTTTCCCTGCCAGCCCGGGTCACTCCAGCCCTGCTCTCAGCAGCCTAAAGGGCAGCCGAGCCATGTGGCTGCTTCTCTCTGTGAGTGGGTTCAGGCTCAAGGCTTCAAAAGCCCCCCAATGCTATCAGCCCATGCAGAGCTCTTGCCAAGAATGACATCCTGGGAATACTATGGAGATGGGGAGACCTCAAGGAACAGGACCCAGGCTGTCAGGAAGGGCAGAGCAAAGGGCAAGCTCACAATGGAAGGACTCAGGCAAAGGGAAAAGGGGGCGGGGTGGGAGTGGTGGAGAGCGAAAGAAAGAAAAGCCACATGCCACCCAGGAAGATTCCAGGGCGGGCGGGAGGAGGTGGTGGAGGAAGCACTTGCAGGAAACAAGTACCCAGACATGGCACTGCCAGTCTAGCTGGATTCTTTTCTGAATTAGATTATGCGAAAGAAAGAGAGGAAATATATAGCCTGCCAGCTGTTCAAAGGCTTACAACCTTGCTTTTATTGTCCGGGTAAGTTGGTGAGGTGGGGCATCAGAGGAATTCCAAACATACCATGGCAGAGAAATTTTAATATGTTGCACAGTGTCATACACGAAGAGGAAATGACAGCTGATCACAGCCACGGCAGGCCACAGAAATCTGGGTCCTGGAGCTCCTTCCCCCCCCCTCACATCACCCACCTTCCTTCTGCTTTAGCACTTCTCGGTCCTTCCACCTGCCTCCCCATCCCTTCAGCTCCCACTGGCCTCTAGCCAAGGGGTCTGGACAAAATAGCACTAACTGAGTCATGGGAAGAGGTGAGGATGGGCGGGAAGGCTGCTGGCCAAGAAGCTGAGGGCGGGCGAGGGTGAGTCAGGCACTCTAGGGATTCGGAGGTATTTAATCCAATCGCAGGGGGCGGGGGTGATTATCTGCTGATAAGGACCAACTCAAGGACCTGGTGATGCGTCTTCAGGGTTTTTTCCCAGTAACCTCCCCATGTCAGAAAACATGAGAGGGGATGATTTAAAAGCAACACTGTGTGGGTTTGGAGCACAACTTCTGGCTCTTTCTTCCCAGGGGCCTCTTGAATTTAGGCCAGGCCCAGAGGTCATTGGTTTGGATCCTGGGGGTAGGGAAATAAATAATGGGAGATAGTGACTGCATCTTCCTCTGTACATGATTCTTATTCAGTGATTCATCAAGTAGCCCTCATGTCAGCTTCTGAGTAGGTGATGCACAACCATTTGAGATAAACACAGCACGTGGTCCTTTAAACAGTGATCAAGGGAGCAGAAAAGGGTTTAACTGCCGCTTTCCCAGGTTTCTTCTACCTAGGCAGGAAAGATACAGGCCATCCCAGCTACGCAAGTGATGTGAACCCAGAATCCAGTGATAAAGGCCTAATAGGAACGCCTTAATCATAAATGGTAAGAAAACTCATTGATAAGCAGCAATCATTTCAAGGAAATCTGAGGAGTAGCAAATTTTTCAAATGATTCCTTGTAATAAGGAAGTCATTGCCCAGTTTACCCACTGGTAGGGGACAATTTCTCATCCACCTTTGCATTCATCAGGACTAGAATAATTCATTAGAAGAAGGATGGAATGAATAATTAACCAAGAAGAATAATAGTACTTGAATTGTGAGTTATTGAAATGGAGGAAAATTGCTGGCCACCGCTGGTGGCCATAATTCTGAGAAGCTCGCCACATTTTTCCAGGACCCAGGAAAATAAACTAGTTGGAAATTGTTAAATGTATTGAAAAAAATATTAAT
Source organism: Lasiurus cinereus (assembly GCA_011751065.1). Taxonomy (NCBI): domain Eukaryota; kingdom Metazoa; phylum Chordata; class Mammalia; order Chiroptera; family Vespertilionidae; genus Lasiurus; species Lasiurus cinereus. Next base: position 4,318,937 of record JAAGEH010000137.1, on the reverse strand, counting down.
TTTCTCCTTGTCATTGGAATTGAAATTAAAATTGAAAATTACAAAGGCATGTTTCCATCGGTGTGTGTCAACTGCTCAGTACAGAATCATCAAGAAGGCCTCAATCAGTTTTCCCTTTACCTGAACTAACTGTATTTTAAAGTTTATAACTCAAAAAAATAAGTATATGACTGAAAACATTGCTTTGTGTTCAGACACTCTTATGTAACAACCCTGAATAACAGTTTAAGAAAATTATTGTGATTCGGCTAAATTCCTTGTTAACAGCAGCAGTCTTTAAAAATCACCACTAAAGGGTGTAGCAAGAGAACCCATAGCCTGGTTAAAGGCTTTCTCCAACAGAGAGCATCTCAAACTTGTAAATTAAGTCATTGAAAAGCCAGATTTTCTTTTTCATTTAATAATACCCGTTAGGCTAGTTATTAGAGAAAATCAGAAAGCTTCCCAATGCTTCTGCTCCACAATGAAAACTGGTCAGTAGAATCCTAAAGTTACTTTTAGAAGTCAAACTGGTGAGAAGAAAATGGGCAGATATTTGCATTTGATCTAAAGACACGATCAAGAAACATAATGTAGTCCCCTGCCCACCCCACTATATTTGGTTGACACCCACAAACAACACTGCATTTTAGGCATCTCTATGTTTTCAAATGCACCTAGTATTTAACACTATGTGTTGGATCAATTGGACAATGCTAGCTCGTTGTAATTAAAATCCCCTAATATTCGGAAGGAAAAGAGACATGTTTCATAGCATCCATATTTGTTATTAGTGACAGTTGCAAAGAGTGGAACCTGGGACTCTCCTCTTGCCAACTAGCTTCCTTTCCTGCACCTGAATCTCAGTAGAGAGGGGAGGCTGCCTCTCTCACGCAGGTTCATCTGGGCTCCGTGATTACAATGAGCTTCATTTACAGGGCATTCTGAGTCATTAACATTCTGTACACAAACTTCCCATCCCCCAAGAAAGAGTTATGCACAGGCCTACTACAGCCCAATTGTTCACTTAAACAGAGAACTTGTATTCAGAAGATTGAAAGAACCCTTCAAATATTCCTCAGGTGAGTCAGTCCTATAGGTCCTGGTCCCTATGCTGGTGAGAGCATCCTTTCTCGGCCACTGCTTAGACAGCGTAGCATCGGTCCTGCAGCAGGGACCATCAGACTACTAAAAATAACCCTTTGCAATAGGGCCAAGTCAAACAGCATGCATTTCCTCGGAATTTTTGCCCAATCAAAATCATATAGTAAATCCATCCTCCTTTCTCCACAGTGCTCCTGACTGCATCTATGGAAGCAAAGTCTCTGCACTTTGGGAGAAGAGTGCAATGGATTCCTGCAAATCGTGACACAGAAAGCTAGAAATAAATGTTGCCTATTGTTTGAAGTCATTCTAAGCACTCCGGCAGAGCCCCTGGCAGGAGCTCAGCAGCATACATAAGTAGTAATAAAAGTAAACAGTGCACTTTTAAACTCGAAGGCTCGCCTTCATTAATAGTGCCCCATTGTAAAAGAGGGATGAGGGTCGTGGGGGAAGATACTGGGGAATCCGGAATCCATGTCTGCGACTTGCTGCTTCTCAGTCTCCTGCCACAGGATCAAATACAAAAACCATTACAAAGTTCCATCCAACTACGCAGAGAGTTTGAAAATTAAATCTATGTAAGTCCAAGCAACAGAGATTTTCCAGCCTCGCTGTGAGGCTCCCCTCTTCTGTCACAGACTTCAAAGACCCGTTCATTAAAAAAAAAAACAAAAAAACAAAACAAAAAAAACACACACACCACAATGCTAGCATGCTACAGAATAATGCAAATTAAATTAATGCAAATTTAAGTGGCATTTACAGGCTGTCTCTCTGTCGGAGAGGAGGATGCAATGCTCGGTGTGGAAAGAGTCATTTTCTAGGCAAGCCGTCCGCGCTTGTTTTCCTGCTTACCTTGGGGGAAACGCAGGGTTCCCTTCTCCTCAGACTTTTCTGAGAGCTAGAAAGAGGTCCTGTTACTTCCAAATGCTTTTGTTCTTCTGTCCCTCTGTCACATGGCTTGCCTTTTATATTTGCAACACACAAAAGTTAGGACTGTTGTTTAAGCGACACGGGGAGAGGGAGAGAGGGAGAGAGAGAGAGGGAAAGAGAGAGAGAGAATGTCAAATGGAAAAGTGCCATTGCAGTCATATATCAATCAGGCGTGCGGCCGCAGCAGCGCCCTAGCAAATGGAAATGCCAGGGAAATGTGAGGCGCTGGTTATCTGGGACTCAGCCGCTGCCCACCGCTCGGCTCTCTTCCACGGAGCATCTTGCGATGGGAACAACATAGAAGAAGAAGGGCAAGGAAGTTTCCCCCTTTTTAGGGCCGGGGGGGGAGGGAGGGGGAGGCATTATGGAAATAGTATGAGGATAAAATGAATATTCTGGATTGAATTCATTGGGGGGTATGTGTCTGCCATAAAGATGTGCCGTCTGCAAGAAAGACCCACAGGTTCAGAAACACAAAGACAGAATGGCATTGTGTTTAGCGATGCAGCAGCTGATTAGGAGAAAGTTGAAATTCTGAGTGAGAGACAAGGATGGGGTAGGAGAACTCCTTTTCAGGCGATACTGTTGAAGCAAGTGCAAAACTCTGCCCTATTTTATCCTGATGTGTGTGGGTGGTGAAAGCTGTTCATCCATTAAATGATTTTTAGCAGTGCATCCGTTATTAAATCCACCATGGCACTTTAATAAGCACCTTCATTTGCATCATCTGGAATGAAACCCTAGATCTGATTTAGAAACAATGAGAAAGTGTAATCTTTGACTCCTTGAGATATGTGAGCGTGAGACTAACAGGTAAGGCCAACCGACTACACCACAATTAGTAGGAAAATGGCAAAGGTGACTGTGTGTGTGGGCTAAGCACTCGCGAGCTGGATAATAGCTCTGAGCTGTGGGAATACAAAAGGAAATATTTCACAATTCTCCCCCTTAAAAAGCTTAAAATTAAGACAAGAAAACATCAGCAGTTTTTGTGGAAAACACCGAGTACCATTAAACCGTTTATAAATTTTGATGTCAAATGCATGCAGCTCCAGAATCATGTTTTTATTAACTCCAGTGAAGAATTAAACGGAGACTATTAAAAATGGTATTTCGGTGGACAGTAAATATCGTCACACTTAAAAACAAATTTCTCCTGGGAATCCCATCTAATTGTTGATGCTGAAACATTCATGTTCAGCTGTATCACATCATTTATTATTCATTCATAGATATATAATCACATTATTACTTTTTGGAAGAATCTTTTTTTCCACCCTTAAAGAAGAAACCCTGTCTACCTGTGACCAGCCGACCACAAACACAATCCACTTACATGGGAGAAGGGATAAAAGACAAATTCAAAGCCCTGAAAGAAGACCTGGCAGTTGGCCCATAATGATACTGGCTAAATGTCTTAAAAGAAGATCAAAAAGCAAATGGAAATTCAGCCTTAAAAATGGAAATAATCGGAAAGGGGAAATGACTGGTAGCTGAGTAAGAGTCATGGAAATAGTCATGAACACATTTTCTGGCTCAATATTGTGGTTCCGATTGGGAGGGAGAATACAACTCTTTGGCCACCAACATTTGCAAATATCGTAGCTTGACATCCATCCCCCTTTTCATCCTTTCTACTAAATAATTTGTGGCCTTCTCAATCTATGCTCACCACTCCACCCTGTTACCTTTCTCCTTTGGGTTCTCAGAGTCACTCTAGGTGCTCTGAAGTAACATGAAAAGGTATGGCTCTTCCTGGTTGGAATTTTCCAGCCTTCTACACTCTGAGCTTCTGCGAGAGCATCACCGAAAGTGTAAAGATTGCCAACACATTGACTGCTTGGCTGCAGAAGACAGGCTCTCTCCCAGATGGAGCCCCACTGCTTCCTCCAGCCGTTGTTCTGTCAGGGGTGGCAAAGGATGCCATCTGCTGCCCCTTTCAAGAGGGAGGTTTTGACTCCACCCGTTGGGCTCCAGAGGATCCATTTCGGAGCCTATCAATAGGAATCTGGCAACAGCCATTCTTTTCATCACATTATCATGCTTTATAGAAAGGTCGCTGAACCATAGGTGGTTACTTGACTGGCCATCATGAATGTCTCTGAGAAAGAAGGGCTCTCTTGAAAGTTCTATCTACACAAAAAGGGATGGAAATGCTACTGCTGTTATTTTATATGCACGCAGAGTGGGAAAAGTTTGGAGAAAGGGATGTCTATTATCTGGTAAAGTTGCCTCTCTCTTTCTTAGCGGATCTCCTAATTATTTACAGGAAGCATGGGTGATCCCAAGGCAGGTGGGAGGAAGGATCTGCCTCTTCCCTGCAGAAACTGCAGGGAGCAGATTTTTCCTCTCCCCTCCTCAAAGCAGCTGGAGAGATACGAGATACGTGGAACCAAGCCTGGCTCACCAGATATGCCCTCCAGGAGAAGTGGCCAAGGCATGCAGACATTCAGAGGTTATTGCCTATAGTCACACCGGAACTGCAAGCCCAGAGGTGACAGCAGCCAATGCTGGAGGCAACGATCTGGACACACAGGGCCACTTTATGACAGCATCCTTAGCAATGCGATCATTTTGACCGCATCTGTGTTTGCTACAGTTTTATGAGTCTGGAGCTCTAGCTTTCCTGGTAATGCCGTGAACTGCCCCCATCGCCACACCTACCGAAGTTCTGCCAATTAATTCACTCCTGCTTTAATGAGCTAGAGAGAGGGTTTGAGTTTGGCAGCCAGGAGTTCTGACCTGAACATTGGGTTTTCTAAAACTAGGCAAACTAAAACCATTAGCATACAAATGGAAATCTAGCCTAGCCTCTATTTCTTCCTAGCTACTTTATCAAACAGATGGTTTCAGATTCAGTGCCAGTTTGTTATAGTCTCTGCTCTAACATTTTGAAAGTAGAAAATTCCTATGTAAATATATGACAATATCCATTTATATACTATATATATGTGGATGGTTATATATATATATATATCAGGATTACTCATTAAAAGCCAATAACATTTGCCATCATATCTACATGGATACAGTAATTTGTGTGTGTGTGTGTGTGTGTGTGTGTGTGTGTGTGTAAAATCCCAACATGCCATCATGGTCTGCTGGGCATGATTTATAATTATCTTTGAAAATGCAAATCATTATCATCCACATAAATATGACAGTATTAATTAAAAAATACCTGTAACTAATGATATCAGCTATTTAATATGTGTTTACTCTCTGCTAAACTCTGTGGCAAATATTCTATATGCATTATCTGTTTTAGAGACAGACACAATAGTCCTACCTATAAGATAGATACTATTTATCATTCTCTATTTTATATAAAGAGAGGATAGCTGAAACCGGTTTGGCTCAGTGGATAGAGCGTTGGCATGTGGACTGAAGGGTCCCAGGTTCGATTCCGGTCAAGGGCATGTATCCTGGTTGCAGGCACATCCCCAGTAGGGGGCGTGCAGGAGGCGGCTGATCGATGTTTCTGACTCTCTCTTCCTCTCCCTTCCTCTCTGTAAAAAATCAATAAAATATATATTTTTAAAAAAGAGAGGATAGGTGATTTCCCTGTGGTTGACAGCAAGAAAATAGCAAATATGAGCTCTGGATTTCCTGTTTCTAAAAAGCCAGACCTTAGCCACTATACCTTGCTGCCCTCATTCAACAAAAGTCCACTGAGCAATGCTTTTATAATAATGCTGTGATATATAGGGAATACAAATAAAAATAAGACATAGATGAAAATATGCTCCACATCATATGTCATCAGGGAAATGCAAATGAAAATAACAATGAGGTACCACTACACACCTGTTAGAATGGTCACAATCCAGAACACTGAAAACCCCAAATACCGGCAATGATGTGGAGCAACCAGAACTCACTCACTACGAGTGGGAACGGAAAATGGTACAGCCACTCTGGAAGACAATGTGTTAGTTTCTTAAAAAACTAAAAATACTCTTCCATATACCCAGAAATTGTGCTCCTTGCTATTTACCTAACGACGCTGAAACTTAAGTCCACACAAAATCCTGCCCATGAGTGTTTATAGCAGCTTTATTTTTTTATTTTTTGTTAATCCTCATCCAAGGATATTTTTTCCATTGATTTTTAGAAAGAGAGGAAGGGAGGGAGAGGGAGAGAAAAAGAGATGCATTGATGTGAGAGAGATACATGAGATTGGTTGCCTCCCAGACAGAACCTGCAATGGAGGTACATGCCCTTCCTTGACTGTAATTCAATCTATTACTCTTCAGTCTGCAGTCTGACACTCTACCCACTGAGCCAAACCAACAAGGGTTATAGCAGCTTTATTAAAAACCTTGGAGATAACCAATACTTCCTTTAGTAGATTAATGGATAAATAAACTGTGGTACATCCAGACAATGGAACATTATTAAGCTCTGAAAAGAGCTATCAAGCCATAAAAATACATGGAGGACTCTTAAATGCACATTACTTTTATATAGGGTGGAGCAAAAGTAGGTTTACAGTTGTTGGGTATGAGAAACACATTTTATTCTTGTTATTTGCTCATTATTGTGTTATTTTTCGTATGAACAACTGTAAACCTACTTTTGCCCCCACCCTATATGCCAATTATACCTCAATAAAGCTGAATTTTTAAATGAATATTACAAAGTGAAAGAAGCCAATCTGAAAAGAATATATACTATATGATTCTCACTATATAAAATTCTTATAAAGGCAAAACTATGGAGATAGTAAAAAAAAAATAGTGGTTGCCAAGGGTTGGGATAGATAAAGAACAGATGAACAAACATAGCACACAGGATTTTTAGGGCAATGAAACTACTCTGTTTGATACTATAATGATAGATTCATGTCATTGTACATTTGTCCCAAACCATAAAATGTACCATACCAAGAGTGAACCCTAATGTAAACTATGGACGTTGGGTGAAAATGGTGTCAGTATTGGTTCATTAATGGTAACAAATGTACCACTCTGGTGTAGGATATTGAAGTTAGGGGATGCTGTGCATGTGCTGAAATAAGCAAAATATGGGAACTCTATACTTCCCATTCAATTTTTCAGTGAACTTAAAATTACTCTAAAAAACAAAGTCTGGTTTTAAAAATAACAACAACAACATGGCACAATCCCTTCTCCTCACCCCCAAAATATTACCTGACTCAGGAGACAGCCTCAGGAATAAAGCAAAAACAAAAACACTGCCTCTGGCCGAGACCGATTTGGATCAGTGGATAGAGCGTCGGCCTGCGGACTGAAAGGTTCCAGGTTCAATTCCGGTCAGGGGCATGTACCTTGCTTGATGGCACATCTCCACTGTGGGGCAAGCAGGAGGCGGCTGATCGATGTCTCTCTCTCATCGATGTTTCTGACTTTCTATCTCTCTCCCTTTCTCTCTGTAAAAAAATCAATAAAAAATATATTAAAAAAAACAAAAACACCTCCTCCGGCAATTCCAAAGCATAGCTAGACTTAAGAATGCATATTTAGCTATTATAAAACTATCTGGTCAATCAATTCAAGAAATAATTTCATAATGTAAATTCAAGCTAATTAACTACTAGATATGTGCTAATTTTAGTGAATAATATTTTTGGCAACTTTTCCACCATTTTATGTGCATCTTCAAAGTATTGAGAGAACATCCTTGTCTTACAACATACTGTACATCTCATCAAAGGCATAAATCAGTACAATCTTTGGTTCATAAAAAGATGATGAAAAAAAAGAGACTCTCGGCTCTAAATTTAAGCACCTTTTGAACTTTATAAAAACCACTTTAAGGAGAAAATTGTTAGTATAGTAGAAAAATTAAGATTTTTATCTGGACCTTTTTAAAAAAAAACAAATTCTTCTGTGCATGAGTTACTGCATAAAGATAATGAAAAATTATTTTATACACAAAATTAAAAATACCAGGATTTAAAGCAGTCTGAAGAACATTTGGGAAAACAAGAACATATTTAAGGAGGTAACAAATTCTCTAACAATATGTGTCATCTTGTCTCTCAACTTAACCCTTCCTTAATTAGGTGAGAAATGAGGCTATTAAAATCATCACTTGGTACTCTGCCAAACTTCTAGAGATGCTCCATGCTAGAGGTAAGGCTCTCAATGTTCATTTTATTTCAAAGGTCTTATTCCTTACCCCACAGGACATCTCAATAGTGTCTGACATAAATGAGTCACTTTTCCTTAAAAATTCATGCTTCCTTTAGTATCCATTATGTTATAGAATCCACTCTTAGCCAGGCATTCTTTCCTTCACAGCCTCAATTGTCTTCTCCATTAACAACTACCTGAGTGATTTATCTAGTTCATGGTTCAAATGTTACCTCAAGGTGAATTTCTGTTTTGGGCATACTTTCTGAACTTCAAAGCAAGAGTTTCCACTTATTCTAGAAAAATCATCATTAAAATATCCCATCAGCGCTTCTCACTTGGGTACCAAATACAACTGATTGTCTTTGCCACCAATGCTGCCACCATATTTTGCATCCTTAACTTAATTTCACCAGTTTCTCCAGCCTGGAAAATTTTTTAACTCTGTAGTTTTGGTACAGTTAACTTCTTTTTTTAAAAAAAAGAAATATTTTAATTGAGTTTTCAAAGAGAGGGAGGGAGAGAGAGAGATCAGTTGCCTACCTTATGTACACCAATGGGGGAACCAAAACAACCTGGGCATGTGCCCTGACCAGGAATCAAATTGGTGACCTTTTGGTGCACAGTACGATGCTCAACCAACCGAGCCACACTGGCCAGGGCTGTTAACTTCTTACAACCTTGGTTACTTCATCTTTGTTATGGGGAAAATAACCCCAACAATTTAAGGGTTTGGTGTGAAGGTAATTTGAGACATTGAACTGACATTATTGTAGATTTCAAAGATGAATGCCTTGTGTTGTTGTTAGACATGGCCCTGCTGGAGAACACCTAAGGAAATGGTGAACTTGGCCTTGGCTCTAAACAGGATCAGAGGCTTTGATTCCCCTATTATGATTCCCCTAAACTACTGGTAGGCTAGGAAGTAATAACTTTCTCCATAGAATAAAATAGAATGGTTTCAGTTATATTTAACTTTTAATTTCTTATGGTCTTGCTATAAAATAATAGATTCTATTGTTAAATCTCATTTCTCAAGTTCTTAAATCTCACAGTATGAAGAAATATTCACTTCCTTTAGTATAAAATGTGACACCCATTTAAAAAATAGTTTTAAGCCCAGCTGGCATGGCTCAGTGGTTGAACATCAACCTATGAAACAAGAGGTCATGGTTCAATTCCTGGTCAGGGCACATGCCCAGGATGTAGGCTCAATCCCCAGTGAGTGGGGGTTGGACGTGCAGGAGACAGCCAATCAATGATTCTGTCTCATCATTGATGTTTCTATCCCTTTCTCCCTCTCTCTTCTTCTCTATGAAATAAATAAAAACATAAAAAAGAAAAAATTTACTAAAAGTAATTAAATTTGCATGTCTCAATGATCATGTACAAACTGCATTCATTAGTAGCTCCACAAATACATATTAGGTCCATTTTAATCCTACTTAAGGTCAATTTTACACTAAAGAATTATTGTAGGAGTTTGTACTGACAGCTTGTAATTAATGTACGCTTTTGAAAGGATGACTAGTCATTGACTAGATAATCAAAGGAAAACTGTATTTCTTGATCTTCTCCATGCAGAAAAAAATGATACCCTTCATCATATTTGACACTCCTTTGTTTTTCCCAGAAGAATTTTTTTTTACACATTGAAAAGTTTGCCCCCAAATTTTTTAATTAAAACTTAATTTGCCAAGACCGGTTTGGCTCAGGGATAGAGCGTCGGCTTGCGGACTGAAAGGTCCCGGGTTCGATTCCGGTTGGGGGCATGTACCTTGCTTGTGGGCACATCTCCACAGTGGGGCGTGCAGGAGGCGGCTGATCGATGTCTCTCTCTCATCGATGTTTCTGACTTTCTGTCTCTCTCCCTTCCTCTCTGTAAAAAATCAATAAAATATCTTTAAAAAAACACTTAATTTTACAAATCATTTTTCTGGTTTGAGTCAAAATAACAGGCTTAGAGGAATTCCATAATTGTTTTGTGTGATAAATAAAGGCAGCTTCATTTTATCTATTTGCTTATTCAATCTGTATTTATTGAATACCCAATGAGTGCAGATCACCTTACCTTTTCTTACTAAATTGATGAATAATATATTTTCAGAAATACCCTCTGATTTTCCCAGATATCTGAGAAATTATTTTCAGGCTTATTCATTTATTCAACAAATAATTTTTGAGATAGACAAGACAGACAAGGTCTCAGTTCTCATGAAGCCGAAATTTCATAAATAAATACAAAATATACTTTGAGGTGATGCTAAGTGTATTACCAAAGAAAAAAAAGGCATAAAGGGAAAAGAGTGAAGAAGAATGCTGTTTTAGATGGTGTGATTGGAAATGCACCTAGGATGAAGTGGTATAGGAAGAGTTATGGACAAAGTGAGGAGAAGTTGTGGAAGGGCTGGGAAAAGACAATTCCAGTCAGAGAGAATAGTCTTGAGGTGAGCGCAAGACTAGCATGTCCATATGAAGAAAGGAAGCCATTGGGGAGTTTCAAACTCCAGAGTGACATGACCTGAATCATGATTATCAAAGATGACTGTGGTCTTTTGTGGAAATAGGCAATCTGATTAGAAAGCTAATGCAGTGAAACATGGTAGTGTGCTGACTATATTTTGAAAGTAGAACTCTTGTGGAACTTGCTGATAGGCTGGCTTTATGGTGTGAATGAAGAAGGGGAATTGGCAATGACCCTTTTAAGATTTTTGTATGAACAACTGGTGATGGATGAGTGCTCCTATTTAATTGAAATGGGGAAGATTGGAGGATAAGGACAGTGAATGGGCGAGGCATAACTAAGAGTTCTGATTTGGACATAGTAGAACACTTATTGTGCAACAAGGAACAAATGTTTTGCTGCCACATAGACCAGACCTTTGGGAACATCATTTATTTGGGAAAAACTCATGGAGACAAGATCAGGGCAGATGTGTGAGTTCTCCATTGCTCCTTACACTCTGGGTTAGCTTCATTTCAAATGTCAGAGGTGGGAGAGGGCCATCACTTTTGGGTGTGAGGCTTTTAAAACAAATGGTTAGGAAAGAACCAGGCTTTCCCTGATATAGTGAGGGGCCAGGGTGCAATAGCAATATGACACAGTAGAACCACACTTGATCCCTATCCTGACAGACTTTCCTCTGGGTGACCAGGGACCAGAAACTAATAACAATTGGATCTAACACAACCTTGTCCCATCCGTATCCTGCCGTTTCTCTTCTAGTATAACGGAAATGGGAGGAGAATCCAAGCAACCTATCGGGGCTACATGACAAAAAACAAGTTAAAAGAAGAGTCTTCTCTATCAATATTCATGATTGGATAAGTACCAGCCCCACATCAGGGCATGCTTGGAGAGCTGAGGTCCAGGCCTCCTGGTTAATCAGAATTTTCTGTCTTAATTGTTAGCTTTCTCTATGGGGGATAATTCGTGGACAAATTAAGTGCCTCTTTGCAAAACTGAGCTGGTTTGAGAATCCAAGAGTCAAGTGAGACTGAACAGGTCCTATGATAAGGCACTGGCGATAGACATCAAAATCCACTCAGATTCTTCTGTCATTTGTGTGTGAGCAGAGGTGCTGAGGTTTACTGAGTCCTTAGTCCCAATATGGGCTCTGTCTTTCATTACTGACTTGCTTTTTTGATTGAATTCCCACTTTATGAAAAGTCCCTTAAATCACAGATACATGATATGCATTCTCTACCTTTCAAACTTTTTTCCACTTCCTGGTGTCTCTCAAACTTATAGGTCATTTCCTAATCCTGGTGAAATGTATGCACGCAGTAGTGTGGCCACCAAGTCAGCACTCGGCATAAAGACTGTGACCCCATGGTCATGTATGGATAGAAGTTTGCACCTGGGAGCTTCTCCAAATAAATTTCAGTCTCGTCATTCCCCCACCGTCATCCATTAATCATACAAGCTCAGTCAATCAATTACATACCCTCCCTCTTTCTGTCACTGAGGACTTACCACCTCATTTTGCTATGAGGTCTAATTCCCAGACATCCTGTGAAGCTGCTATCCAGCTATTGGGCAGACAGACATTTAATTTGGTTCTACTAGTGTCCTCTCACACAGAGCAAGATTTTATTCATACCACCAAGTTCCCCAAATGGTTATTTGATTAGCAGCAAATACCCACCATGTGGTTACTTAAAAACTGATGTTATTGAAGTTTCCATCACATGTCAAACTGATCATTCAATAAATAAATTAAAATACATTGGTCCTTTAAAGCTATAGATTTTTTTTTTATTTCTGTATTCACAGTACAAAAATGAGAATAAAATGACTTCAAGACATTCATTTTAGTTAAACCAAATCTCATTTTTCAAATAATCTAGTGCAAGTCATTTTTCTTTTCAAAGAGGTTGAACAGAAAGGAATTCTTCAGAAAGAGAAAAGAGATCTGATAATGTTATGAATATGCAATGAAATTTAAAATGTAATACTGCAGCCCTAGCTGGTTTGGCTCAATGGATAGAGTATAGGCCTGCAGACTGAAGGGTCCAAGTTTTGGCTCTGGCCAAGGGCACATGCCTGGGTTGTGGCTCAATTCCCAGCAGGGGGTGTGCAGGAGGCAGCCAATCAATGATTCTATCTCATCATTGATGTTTCTATCTCTCTCCCTCTCTCTTCCTCTCTAAAATCAATAAAATATATTTTAAAAATAAAATAAAATGTAATACTGCAGATTTATTTTCTGCTAATTTTTTGAAAGACCATCTAGAATATGAATTAATAAATAATGGTTAAGCACAGCTGATAGAACAGAAGCAGGCTGATATTGAACACACTATCATGCCAGTTTGTAATAGGATACTAGTATTATTATTCCTTTCTTTTAATTTGCACGCTCATTAAGAGCCAAATAACCCCCACCCTTAGGTATATCTGTTATGGGTTCAGAGCCCCAGGGACCAGTACCCATGGAAAGTGGTTCTAGGTCAGTGATCACTTTCCAACATTTCCCCTTTCTTTGTCCACTCCTACAATCTCTATTGTACTATTATATGTCAAGTTGTATTGAGAAGTCAATAGCTTTGAAATATTAGGGAATGTTACTTGATACAATCCCAACACCAACACATGAGAACATTTCAACTAACACAATAGCTTTTTCTCAATAGATATGTGATTTACTACCTTAGAGCTTTTCCTTAATCTTTACTGTTGACAGCATTACAGTTGTCTCCCCATTTTTCCTCCTTGCCCCCCCAAACCACCTGGTTCCTACCCCACCCCAGGCTTTCACCATCCTGTTGCCTGTGCCCACGCCCAATGCATATATGCATATAAATTTTTTTGGATAATCTCTTTCCAGCACCTCCTCTCCTTTTCCCTTTGAGTTTCATCAGTCTGTTCCCTGTTTCCATACCTCTGGTCCTATTCTATTCATCATTTTATTGTGTTTATTAAATTCCACATATATGTGAGATCATGTGATATTTGTCTTTTTCTAACTGGCTTATTTCACTTAGCATAATATTCACCAGGTCTCGTTTTAATACAACTTTCCACTTACTCCTTGAAATCATCTCCTCCCCCATAATACCACATTATAGCACCAATATTTTTACAACTACAAGCATCTCTTTCATGACCTCACCTTGTGTATTCCAATCTATATGGCTTAACGTGGAATTCTCTAGAAGTTTTTTTCCACTGATTTACATATTACAAATCAATCAATGCCCCTCTCCTTTTGTTTAAAAATATATTTTATTAATTTCTTACAGAGAGAGGAAGGGAGAGGGATAGAGAGTTAGAAACATCGATGAAAGACATTGATCAGCTGCCTCCTGCACGCCCCCCACTGGGGATGTGCCCACAACTAAGGTACATGCCCTTGACGGGAATTGAACTTGGGACCTTTCAGTCCGCAGGCAGACGCTCTATCCACTGAGCCAAACCGGTTTTGGCAACCCCTCTCCTTTTTGAAAACTCCTAAAACCATTCCATATAGATTTGACTATATAGTATTTGTATCATGTTGGTCAATAACCAAACATAGCTCTGGGACATCTCTTGTAATGTAGCCCTAGTTTAGTTAATTCTTACACTCTTCTTAGAGAGATGGAGAAACACTACACTCTTCTGAGAAAGAGAATGAAATTAATAATTTGAAACAGGATCTGAGGGTCCTCCTGCTTGCCCTTCTTTGTATACATTTCCTGTCTCCTACTTTCAGTTCTAGGCATCATCAACTCAGGGAAGAAATAATTGTTAGAGCAGAGTAAAGGGGGGAAATACACTTAGTGTTGCTTTTGATTTTTAAAAATAGGCTTTTGAAACTGTGGCAGAGACAATAGTCTGAGAACAAAGGATTTGAGTTCCAAAGATATAATCTCTTTCAGTTTTAAAAAAGAGATTCATGGCACAAAGTCCGTGCTAAACAAGAGGCATAGAGAAAAGATCATGATGACGTAAGCTAGGCAAAGGCAGTCAGAGCAGTGGAGGGACTTTTGTAGGGAGTGAAGATGATTATGGGAACCTGTGCTACCTTTTCAGTTGGAGGAAACTACTACAAGCAGACTCCTCATGTCTTTATCTGTGGAATAAGGGCAGATGAGTGACAGTATCTCTTGAGAGTTGGGGATGTCCAAGCAATAGGACCTAAAGGAGACATGGGAAACCCGCATACAGTTAAGCAGGGCACAAGGAGCTGATAAATAATTGTAGAGTGACTGAATAATCAATTAATTAATTTGAAATCTGGAATTAGTGACCATTTAAAGACTAAAACAACAATGGCTTGAAGTTTTCTATTTAACACAAAAATTAAAAGGAATACATTGAAAAGTACATTCAACAACAATGTTATTATCTGTAGACTAGAGGCCCAGTGTATGAATTCATGCAGGGTGGATTGGGGCTGGGCCTGTCAGGAGGAGGAGATGGCGGGAAGTTGGCCATCTAGCCCCACCCCAATCAGGGTCTGATCAGAGCCAGGCCAGCTGGGGGAAGGAGTTGCAGGAGATTGGCCAGCAGGTCCTTCCTTCGATTGGAGTTGGGGGGCAGTTTGGGGGTGGGGTGGGGCCTGCCATGGGGAGGGGCTGTGGGCAGTGGGGTGGCCGGTCCCACCCCCGAATGGGGTGGGGGGGTGCTGATCAGGGGCCAGAGTCCTGGGGGAGGTGCCATGGGTAGTTGGCTGGCCAGCCCTGCCCTTGACAGGGAAGGGGGTCAATCTCGGTTGGGGCTGTGTGGGGGTAGGGGCTTCAGGAGGTTGGCTGGCCAGCCCCACCCCCTATTGGGGTGGGGGGGTATGATCAAGGGCTGACTGGCTGAGGGTGGGGCTGTGGGCCTATTGTGGTGGGGTGGGCCGATAGGGGGAGAGGCTGGCTGGGGAGAATGGAGGGGCATTTGGCCAGCTGCCCCGCTCTTGATTGGGGTGGGAGAGTCCAATCAGAGGCAGGCTGGCAGGAGGGAGGGGCCGTGAGGTTGGCTGGTCGGCCCCACCCCCTGATGGGGCAATTTGCTGGCCACAGTGGGCTTCGTAGTGACTGGTCATTATGGTCATATGGCTGTTATGGTGGCTGGCTTTTTATAGACATAGATATTCTCCCTTCAATCCATTCATTAGACTGCTAAAACATAAAACAGACCTTATTTCAGGGAGATGAGAAGATGTGATGTACACTTAGCAATGTCTTCTACTTTTATGGAAGCCATAATACCAACAAAGGAGAGATAAGGGGACCCAATTCCCAAGGGTTATTTGAACACCTGTAAGGAAATATCTTTTCTGTTAGTCATCACAGTCATGAATCAGAATGTTTTGATATGGATGAATAGGAAAAAGAGGTCATTTGGGACAACTGTGTTAATTTTTTTTTTCTTTTTGTTCTTCTGATTGGATATTTTTTGCTTCCTTATATTCCAAATCATTGCTTTGATTCTCAGAGTCCTCTACTCTACTGTTGAATCCCTGTAAATTATTCTTTATTTCAATTAGTTTATGCTTAAATTCTGACTGGTCCTTTTTCATATCTTTGAAATTCTCACTAATAACCTTGAAAATCTCACTAAGTCCGTTTGAAGTTCTCGTTAAGATCCTTGAGCTACCTTATGATCATTGTTTTAAATGCTGTATCCAGAAGTGCGTCCCTCTGGGCGAGGAAGGAAGGAGGCCTTGGGTCGCAGGGAGGGAGCCGGGAAGGGATTTGGGATCCAGGGCGCAGTGAGGGTGTGGCTTCAAGGAGGGCGGGCCGGGACTCGGTGTGCCCCGGAGGGGAAGCCCGGACCTCCTCCGCTCTGGTATAATAAACACCAAAAGCTGAAAAATAAATAAATAAATAAAATAAATGCTGTATCCAGTATACTTTTACAAGTGTAAAATATATGAGTTAGCATAACTGAGGAGTACCAGTTACACAGCATGGAAGCACTGGCTAGTTGTCTCCCATATTTGTTTTCCTCTTTTTTCATTCTAATAGATATTTATGCTGGCACAGGGCTATAAAGCTTCACTTGCATACAGGGGTAGTCATGTGACTCAGTTCTAGCCAATAGCATGTGAATTGGAGTGATGTGTGGACACTTTCAAAGGGAAGAGTTATACCTGTCACTGTTTTTCCTGTCCATTGACTGCAAGGAGGATATGGTGGTGAGATGCCTTGAACCCTGCAATGAGGGTAATACCCTCGGAATGGAGAGGCTGCAATTCAGAAGGAGCCTGGGTCACTGATGGTTTCTCGCAGTTTCCTGAGTGCTTAAATAGATACAATTTTCTCTACTATTAGTATGTGTCTCATTTTCCAAGCCCTAAACACTACTGAATAATTCACCAGAGATGTTGTTTGAGGCTTTTACAAGTCAAAATAATTGTGATTTTTATCTGCTTTGCCCAGAGATAACTTTAGTTTTTTGTAGACTCTGCTTTGACAACCATTTTTCTGTCACCATTAGTGTTCTATAGCTATTGTAACAAATTACCACAAATAGTGGTTTAAAGCAGCACACATTTATTAGCTTACAGTTATGTGGTTTAGAAATCCAACGAGGGTCTCGCTGGGGTAAAATCATGATGTTGGAAGAGATGTATTCTTTTCTGGGGAGGAGGGCTCTAGAGGGGAATCCATTTCCTTACCTTTACAGCATCTAGAGTTTCCCCCTCCCCCACCCCAGCTTTCTTTGGTTCGAGGGACTTTTCCTTCATCTTCAAAGCTAGCAATGTCAAGCTAAATGCTGTTCATGCTGCCTTTTCTCCTCTGCCTCCCTCTTGCTCTAAAGGACTTTTGTGATTACATTTGGATCACCTGGATAATGCAGGTTCTTCTCCCCATCTCAAGGCCAGCTGATTAGCAACTTTAATTCAATTTAGAACTTTAATTCTTTTCTATGTGACTCAAGGTATTTATAGTTTCTGGGGATTAGGACAATGGACATCTTTTGTTTCTGTCCTGTGTAACTCTTTAGAAAGAGTTATTAAAGTCAGGGCTACTTTTATTCTATATGTTGGTTCTTTTGGGGGGCAAGCATAAGTTATTTTATTTATTTCTATTTTTATTATTTATTCATTTATTTTAAATATTTATTGTTGAAAGTATTATATATGCACTTTCCCCTCCATTGGTCTCTTTTAGCCTTCCCTTGCCCCCGAGGGGTCACCTGTATGACTCCCATTGGCATTACTCCCTCCCAGCATAGCTTTTCCCCCTTTATTCAAAGAAAGCCCATTGTGTAATTGGTTTAGAGTATCATTATTATAGGCATAACCTGGATTCCACATAATTTATTTTAAATAAGCTACAAATTCACAAATGTCAGCACTTTATTATTCATAGTGAGTTCTTTGCACCATATCTTACAATTGATCAATATACATCAGAATGTCCCGAAAGGGTGGTGTAGAACCATATGAGAGTTAGGATAAAATTTCATAAGGCAAAGGGTTCATCTTACTCCAAGCACAATTAATACAGGGGGAGCAAGAAGACTACCATCCGCCGAAACCGGTTTGGCTTGGTGGATAGAGTGCTGGCCTGCGGACTGAAAGATCCCAGGTTTGATTCCGGTCAAGGACATGTATCTTGGTTTCGGGCACATCCCCAGTAGGGGGCGTGCAAGAGGCAGCTGATCGATGTCTCTCTCTCACTGATGTTTCTCTCTATCCTTCTCTCTTCCTCTCTGTAAAAAAATCAATAAAATATATTTAAAATAATACAACAAAAAAGAAGACTACCATCCAAATACATTTTTTTAACAAAAAGGTATCTTTTTATGAAAATATCAAGTAGAAATATTTAAGTATTAACTTGAACCATATGAAATCTCCATCAACATTTTCATATGGTTCAACCTGCCACTAATTATGAGCATTGACTGAGGACGTTATAGATTTTACAGGTACAATACACAGTAGATTTACAAAGGCCCTGCCTCACTCTTTTTTAAAAAAATATATATTTTATTGATTTTTTATAGAGAGGAAGGGAGAGAGATAGAAAGTCAGAAACATCGATGAGAGAGAGACATCGATCAGCCGCCTCCTGCACGCCACACATTGGAGATGTGCCTGCAAGCAAGGCACATGCCCCCAACCAGAATCCAACCTGGGACATTTCAGTCCGCAGGCCGACGCTCTATCCACTGAGCCAAACCGGTCTCGGCCCTGCCTCACTCTTTTTTTTTTAATTAATTTTTTATACATATCTCCCCATTGCCCCCCCTCCCTCCCAGGCATACCCCAACCCCCCAGTGTCTATGTTCATTGGTTATGCTTATATGCATAGATACAAGTCCTTTGATTGATCTCTTATCTACCTCACCTAACTTTAATCTTCAAAGTCTGTTTGAAGCTTTACTGTCTCTGTATCTATCCTTTTGTTAATCAGTTTATAATGTTCTTTATTATCCCCCAAAGAGTGCGATCATGTGATGCTTCTCCTTCACTCTTAATCTTGGTCAGATATCTTCTCAAACAAACTGCATTTAATCTCAAACACACTTCTCCAGGAATGTTCACTCCAGCCCGAAGTAAATGAATCTCAATCATTTTCATAGATCCCAAGCCTTCCTGGAAATTGCAGTGACCCCAGTCTTTCTTCACCCCTTAAGCATCAACCCACTACTGATGCCCTCCTACTCCCCTGGGAATGAGATTACAGGACACTTCTCAGCATTCCCTGGTATGAGCCTCTATTCAACACCTTCCCTCTACTTATTTTGGTGAGGACCTTGAGAGGAGCATTGGGCACAAGACAAAAGACCTAAGTGTGAATCAGGTCTGACCATGTTCCAACTCTATGAGCATAGATTTCTCTTACAAAATTCCTTCCCAATTTGAATGTACATGTTATCTTATTCTTTTAAATAATGGCTTCAATCTGCATTGTGTTTCCTTCCTTCCAATTAACAGAAATAAGATATTACCTCTCAGCATAATTGATTTTCAAGTTATTTTCAATACTAAAAGTAGGAACAACAACGACAAAAAAAGCAAGATAGCCCTAGCTGGTTTTGCTCAGTGGATAGAGTGTTGGCCTGTGGACTGAAGGGTCCCAGGTTCAAATCTGATCAAGGATATATGTTCAGGTTGTGGGCTTAACCCTAGTGGGGGGCTTGATCAATGATTCTCTCTCATCATTGATATTTCTCTCTCTCTCCCTTCCTCTCTGAAACCAATTAAAAAAGGCAAAACAAACCAAAGCTGTTCATGCCTATCCTCAAGATGGTATATTAAAATAACTCTATTTATTTGTGACTGTTATGAAAAGAGATGGCTTCACGTGTTGGTTGTATTCACAACGTTAGATACAGCTTTGTATTATTTTATCTCTCTGAGGGTTTACCAACTAATTCCAGACCTCAGTGTCTGAAAAGTAGGGAGCAAATATGTCCCTACTCATTTTCCTTCAGGGGATTTGCTCTGTTGTGGTTGCCCGACTTAACTCAAATGATGTTTTGAGTCAAGTTGCTTTTTCCTTAACTGAGAAACCAAAGGCAGACCACAGTTAACAATAGTCTTAAAAATAACTTCTTGGGAATAATCATCACATGTTTCTTTATTATAGGAAATGCATACCAAATGTCGCCTTGTGTTTAAACCTGAAAAGTGGGCAGAGTGTGGGCAGACAATTACACTAAAAGCTATTTAAGGAGGGCAGGTTTTCCATGACTGGCAACAATTGGCCTTAGAACTCCATCTGTTCCTAACTTAATTCACATGTAACTATTAGCACAGGTGCCATTGGTTAATATTAGAGAAGCAAAAGTGATTGTCATGTAACCTTTAGAATGTGAATGGCTCCTTCAAATCCCTCTGGCCTGACCACATGTCCAGTATGGATGAGGAGCAAAAATAAAGAACAAAGTTTTGTGGGTTTTTTAGTCCTTGGAACCAGAGATATGAATTTCATTTCAAGGCCCCATGAACACAGAGGCCCTTTGACAATTCTCCACTTCCCTAAAATGCATGTTAGCCAAATGCTGGAAGGGACAGTAGAGCTAGCTACACAATTTGTGGGACCCGGTGTGAAATGAAAATGCAGAGCCCCTTGTTTACAAAGTGGGGGGAAGAGGCCTTTAAAGGTTCTAAAATATAAAGCTTTTTTTCTTTCTTCTGTAGTTCCTCTCTTGCTTTGCCATTAAGGTTTTTACTTGTTATTTAATGTCATTTTAAGTAAAGAAAAATTAAAATTTTAAATTATTAACATGAACTTACCACTCAATTTCCATTGCATGATGCCAGTAATCAATGCAAATATAAGAATATTTAACTAAAATGTGGAATTAATATTACCCAATTCAGATTTCCTAGTTCATACACAGGTATGTGTGCTTTCTTACCAAAAGAGTGTAATTACTGCACAAAACTAACTTACCTGTTTTACTTTGCTTCTTCATATGAGTATATTCTATCAGCACTCTATCTTTGGTTTATAGTAAGTAAATAAGACCTGAAAAAAGGAATTATGGGTTTCCCTTTACCTCTCTTTTCTTCTATCTTTTCCTTCTCTGTGTGAGTGGTTGACTACTACATGGAAGTAATAAAGGCAAGAAACAACATGTTAGGGTTCCTTGTTCCTTTATGTTTTTATGAACATCGTTGCCTCCATTCTGCAATTGAAGCAAATTCCGCCTCAAATGGAAAGCATCACCCTGTAGAGCTGTAAGATATCCCAAATGTAGATGGAACACACTTTGATTCTCTCTGATTCACATCATGGGTCCACTGAAATTATTTATGGAGCATCACAAATACTATACACTAAAGAGGAATGATGAGGAACAGTGAACACTCATATTACTAATATTTTCTCTATTCACACTCATGCTCTATTGTTCCATTAGACTTAACTAAAATAACGTAAGTTCAAAAGTAAAATTATCAAGAAGGTCAAGAAAGTAACAGCAGGGCTTGAAACCAAAGCGTGGGACCTTTCTGAGTATGGGCCTCTATGTACAGAATTGCACACTCATGAAGCAAGACATGGGGGACATTTGTTTTCACACCTTAACAATTTTTAAAAATATATTTTATTGATTTTTTACAGAGAGGAAGGGATTGGGATAAAGAGTTAGAAACATTGATGAGAGAGAGACATCGATCAGCTGCCTCCTGCGCGCTCCGCACTGGGGATGTGCCCGCCACCAGGATACATGCCCTTGACCAGAATCGAACCTGGGACCCTTCAGTCTGCAGGCCGACGCTCTATCCATTGAGCCAAACCGGTTTCGGCAACACACCTTAACATTTATTGAGCATCCAGTGTGTGCAAAAAGTGAATGAGATAGGCAAACAATTTGCTATCTTTTACATCTCTGAGGGGCTGTTTGGGTGATTGATGTGTTCATGTTTTCAATTGAACAGTTCCTTGGTTAGCTCCTAAGATGATGCCTAAAGTGGTAAGAGAATATCTAGCATTCCCGGGATAAAACTTATCCCCCAGATTGCAATCCCTTGAGATAAACAGGGAAAAATAAAATATCTGTAGAGCTGAGACTTACACCAAACTTATGAACTCAACATGAATTTAAGAATATATTGGCCAGGTGTCTCTCTGTAAACAGATTACAGACAAAAAAATGACCAGACATAGCTCCCAGAACTTTGCTTAAACAGCAAGCTAGGCCGGAACCGGTTTGGCTCAGTGGATAGAGCGTTGGCCTGTGGACTGAGGGGTCCTGGGTTTCATTCCGGTCGGGGGCATGTACTTTGGTTGCGGGCACATCTCCAGTGTGGGGCGTGCAAGAGGCAGCTGATCGTTGTCTCTCTCTCTCTCTCTCTCATCGATGTTTCTGACTTTCTATCCCTCTCCCTTCCTCTCTGTAAAAAATCAATAAAATGTATTTAAAAAAACACACAAAAAACACAACACAAAACAAAACAAAACAAAAACACAGCAAGCTAGTGAGCCACTGTTGCAGAATTGTTGAACTTGAAGCAGTCCAAAAACATTTTTTTACAGATTTTTACATTGTGATAAAATACACAAAACATAAAACATCATCTTAATCATTTTAAATGTACAGTTGTGTTAACTATATTCACATTGCTGTGCAACCAAGATCCAGAACTGTTTTTTTGTTAATCCTCGCCCAAGGATATTTTTCCATTGATTTTTAGAGAGAGTGAAAAGGAGGAGAGACAGAGAGAAGCAGTGATGTGAGAGAAACACATCAATTGGTTGTCCCCTGCACACACCCCAACCAGAGCCGGGGAACCTGCATCCAAGGTACGTGTCCTTGACTGGAATTGAACCTGGGAATCTGCAATGTGCAGGCTGCATTGTGCCAAACTGGCTAGGGCATACCTAGAACTTTTTAATCTTTTGTGGCTGGTTTATTTTGCTTAGTATAACGTCCTCAAGGTTTGTTTATGCTACAGCATGTGCCAGAATTTCCTTTATTTTTAAGGCTGAATAACAGTCCATTGTATGGCTATACCACACTTTGTTTATCCATTCATCCATCAATGAACATTTAGATGGCTTTTCCCTTTTGGCTATTGTGAATAAAGCTGCTATGAACATGGGTGTACAGTATCTCTTCAAGACCCGGCTTGCAATTCTTTTAGATACATAACCAGAAGTGGAATTTCTAGTGAAAAATTCTGTTAAATCACTCTTATAGGTGCATGATCCATTTGGGGAGATAACATGATGTTTGAAATTGTCAGTAGACTACCTTGATAGTTTGAGGGGTAAGAGAATTAACATGGAAGTATCAAGTTTGAAAAACTATGAGAACATCTCATGTAGCTATTCAAAAGTATGGCCTTTCCAACTAGACAGACAAAATCACTGGCTAAAATAAGCATCAGACAAATTATCAAACCAAAAATTTTGGATTGGGACCAAGTGAAACTAAAATAAGTACACTGAAGATGTGTAGAAGAAATATTCATTGACCATCCAATTGTTCTTGGAAAGATAAAAATTTTGAAACAGGGCTTGAGTTGGTAATATAACACTTGGAACAATGCAAAAGGACTCACTGTGGCAAAATACCAATCTTCAGGCAAATAAAACCGATGTCCCCAATGAGTATCTCTGCAACATCCTAAAGTAATCTCACTGAAAATACATCAGTGTTTAACACTTAGACAGTTAATGCCCAGCAGGCTTCCCCAGTGGGTTTTAAAATTATAGAACCTTCAAGTTTGTAACGATGTTAGACATCATCTAGTGCAACTCTCCTGATTTTAAAAATACAAAAACCAAGTTTCAGAGAGGTAAAGGTACTCTTCCGGGATTACAAAACTAGTTGGTGACAGAGGGAGGGCTGAATTCCTCAATGCTAGTGGTGAATCTGTTAATACTCTTAAGGCCACCCTTATGGCAGCAACCTCACAAGTATCTGCTGACAATATAAATAAAATATCTCCAGCCTGAAAAGGCAAGAGCTTCTGGATTATTTTCTGTAGGACAGCCAAGCTATCATTGATGTTGTCCAAGCACGCTATCCCAATCCAGGAATGTAAAAGCTGCTTTTTCCAAGATATATCAAAATGTTTGATGGTGCAGACAATCAGCAGCATAAAGGCAATAGTCAGTGCCTCAAATGGATATACAAATATCTCCCCCCTTCTTGGAATAAACTAATGACATCAAGACCTCAGAAAGTTTCTGCTAAAATGAAAATATATTCCCCAAGAGTGATTATACATGAATTCATTATGGACATTAACAAGCTAGGAAGTATTCTTTGATTGGATTAGTTAGTTGTCACCCCAGGACACAAATTTTTGTTGGGTGTAGAGAGAAGTTGGAGAGAGAAAGCTTAGCAAAGCTGGAGTATACAAGTGTGAGGATCTCTTTGGGACCATGCAGAGGAGGAAAGCATTGGACAGGGAATGGAGAATACCTAAAAAGAAGGCATAGAAGTAAGAATCCACTTACTTAACAATATTACCATGAAGAGTTGCTAAGAATGCTACATCTGGAAGATAAATGTCCACATGAATTATACTGCGTGCAGCATGGAATAATTTTTGATCATCCAACAAATTCTAACATCTGAGCTTTTAAAATTGGCTTCCAGCCCTGGCCGGTGTTGGAGCATCATCCTGTATACCAAAAGGTGGCAGATTTGATCCCTAGTTGAAATGTATGTAGGAGACAACTGATTGATCTCTCTCTCTCTCTCTCCCTTCTTCCCTCCTTCTCTCTCTCTTCTCTCCCTCTTTCTTTCTCTCTCTCCCTCTTCTTCCCTCCCTCTCCCTCTTTCTCTCTTTCTCTTCATTACTCTCTCTAAAATCAATAAAAACACTAGCCTCCAAACTGTCTATATCAATCCACTGTAATATTCCTACTTGACAGAAAATAACCTAAACTTGACTGAGATAGCAGCTATGTCCTGTAAAGGGAAGGAAAGGGACAATGCAATGGAAAAAACCTTTGATATTCCACCATTGGTGGACTCACCCAGTTTGAGGGCACCATGTCCCCTCTGTTACTAGACAATTAGGGACCAATGGATATGTGAACCGACCCTTTGGGAATTGGGTAAGATTAAGGCAGAGTGACTATTTGTTTTCTTTACCTTATCTTTATTTTTCCTATATCTCTGTAATGCGTGTTGATTCAGCCATTAGAGACTGTGAAGGCTCAGATAAGCTTGGGGAAAACCCACAGGAGTGGTAGTTATTTTCCATTCTCTGTTTGGTGTGTGTGTCTGTTTTGCAGCTAGCCACAGTGGGTGGCTGGTTCCCTGGACCCAACTCCTGGTACCCAGGAAATTCCAGAGATGTTGGATCTTTGGGTTGTCACAGAGAAACACACACACACACACACACACACACACACACACACACACAACACACACACACACCTGATCTATATATTTGTGTGGGGAATTTGGTTCAAATAATTATGAGGACATTCAGGAAGGGCAAATTGGCTCATGGGTAGCTCCCAGAGGACTTACTCCTCAAAGAGACAGAGAACTCATAAGAATTTTGAATAAGAATACTATAGCTAAAATGTTCACAAGGGCAGATTCCTGAGCAAGCCAGTTTGCCTTCATTGCTTTATAGGACTTCTGCTATCCCCTGGTTAATCCCTTGTCCCTTTTCTGTTCCCCCACCCAACAATAACATAATAGACACCTTAATATAAAAATAGACACCATTTTGAGCACCATTCTAAGTGATTTCTTAAATTATCTCATTCATTTCCACTGTAACCTTTTAACCTCTTTTTACACAGGAGAACATTGAGATATAGAGAACTGAAATGAACACCCCAGGTCATAGACCGAAGGGAGGTAAGACTCAGGCCTAGCACCATAGAACTACGAAGTTCATGATCTTCACCACGCCCTTTTTCATTTCTTAAGCTCCTTGCTTTCCTCTGGAAGTGGATAGGCCCCTTCCTCCTCCACTTCATACTCCATTTCCCCAACCCTGAACTTGGAGCCTCAGCAATGAGGCATCCCCAGGAAGGGCTGGGCTTTGAGGAACGAATCCTTTCTCATAGTCTCACTAAAAGTCCCTGAAGTTTAACAAGGCTCAGGCCCTGACATAAGCAATGCTCTGCACTAGGCCCAAAATGTAGAGTCTGGCTACCTACTAGAATTTCCATTCCCAGGGGGAGACTGCCCAGGAGAGATGGCCATCTGGGAACAACCTTCCTGATGTTCCTTTGGCTACACATTTTGTTGATTTCCTTAAGAGTGTTTTCTTATGGGGTTTCTGTTTCTTTTCTGGCTTGGTTTGTGACTTCACTTCATTTCTGTTTATTTCTTACTATTTGGCCCAACACGCTTGTTTTCATTTTATTTTTTTTTCTCTGACTTCTGGCATATACAACCTGCAGCTCATTTTGCTGTATGATATACCACCCCGTGTGAGTGTTTTGTCTGAAGTCCTTGGAATACAAAACTTAAACATTATGAAAATGAGATGAGGAGCATTATTCAGACCCTTTGACTTAAGTCAAGATCATCTTGTTAGTGAAATACATAGCCACTATTTAGATCACAGTATAGATGACCTCAGTTGTTCATTAGTTTCTTCTAAATAACTGATGAAATCTGCCATTGTAAATGTGGCATCGATATCCTTAAAATAAATAAAAAATTTGAAGCATCTCTGATCCTTTTTACTTTGGCCAACCAGGGCTGGGGCAGGGAAGGCTGTGTGATCACCAGCTCAGAACCTTGTTAACAAGGAGAGACTTAATTCCCAGCCACAAAAGTAGACTGGGCCAGCTGGGATGAAGTAAGAAAAAGCATAACCGAGCAGGGGCACTCAGTCATTTTCCATAGAAAATCGTCTGTCATGCTGAATAAAGCGTATCATGTCCAACCTCTAATCCAAGATTTTAAAAAACCATGCTGGTTTGTAATCTGTGTTTAGAAGACTTCCATCAGAAAAGATGAAATACAAAATAATACTGCAATAGATTCCAGTTTTAATGCCACTGAAAGAGATGAGGAAAAAGCCACATAATATGCTTTCTGGGTTACAGTGAGAAAGATTTTCCAAATATCACAACATTTTCGAAAGAGAAGGCCCTGTTAAACAGATCCCAAGTATAAGTTAATTCACAAGACAATGAAGCTGAAACCGGTTTGACTCAGTGGATAGAGCGTCGGCCTGGGGACTGAAGGGTCCCAGGTTCGATTCCGGTCAAGGGCATGTATCCTGGTTGTGGGCACATCCCCAGTGGGGGGCATGCAAGAGCCGGCTGATGGATGTCTCTCTCTCATCGATGTTTCTAACTCTCTATCCTTCTCCCTTCCTCTCTGTAAAAAATAAATAAATTTTAAAAAAGACAATGAAGATCTTTATAACAGGTCTATACTGTTCTTGATTTATTTAGAAGTGTTAACAATTTGCTTTGTGCTAAGATTTGAAGTCAGTAAGGTCTGAGTTCAAATCCTGGCTGTGCAATTTACTGGCTGGATCTTAAACTGGTGTGAGTTGTGTTTCGGTCACTTTCTTTTTTTTAATTTAATAAATCTTTATTGTTCAGGTTATTACAATTGTTCCTCTCCACCCTCTCCATAGCTCCCCTCCACCTGGCTCCCACCCCACCCTCTACTCTTACCTCCCCTCCATTGTCCTCATCCATAGGTGTATGATTTTTGTCCAGTCTCTCCCTGCACACACCCTCACCCCTTTCCCCCTGAGAATTATCAGTCCACTCCCTTTCTATTCCCCTAATTCTATTATATTCACTTGTTGATAGATATATATTTGTTGTTCATAATTTTTACCTTTACTGTTTTCTTCTTCCTCCTCTTCTTAAAGAATACCTTTCAGCATTTTATATAATACTGGTTTGGTGTCACTTTCAACCAATAGTCCTGACTAAAAGGGAAAGAAAATTCAACCAGGTACACTCAGGGCACAACAACTGATAAAACTAAAGGAATAATAGAAGTCATATACACAGTAGAGGAGAAATTATGGGGACTATGTCCAGCAATGAAAACAAGAAAGGTGGAAGGTAGATTAGAGATACCTTGACTCTGTCATATATCTAATCAACACTTCCTAGACCATAGAGCAGAGCTGAACTTAACAAGACAGCACATCTGTAGATCTTTCATGCCTACATTTCCATATGCACTTCCATGTTATGCAAAGTATTTCAGGAAGTCCACAAACCTCTCATAGGTAATTAAGAATTGTCTTCCAATGACTATAAGATGCAACTAGTGCTAATGAGGATGCTAGTGATTCATATTTCCTCTTGTGAACTGTGTGACATTAAATCATATATATTTCATTTGTAATATTGAAATAATAAAACACTGAATGTACAGAGGGGTTGATAATATTAAGTTGGATCGTTATTTAAAGACCTGGTACTGTGAGTGACACATCATTGTGATTCAATAAATGCGGCTTTCATTATCATCAACATCATATCATCATCAAGTTAATTAATAGATGCTTATGTCTGAGGATGCACAGACATCAGGTATTTAACTTTCATAATCAACTTCATGTTTAATTTTCAACATGTCATTCTAATTACGTTTTATTACCCAAATACAGGAGCCCTCTGCTGGTCAAAACCACCTTTAGAACATGTTAAAAACACTACCTTCATTAAAGCATAAAAAAGGAATCATGTGAGGATATTGCTATCTCCATCCCATTATGACAAAGCAGAAGTTATGAACTTATGAATGATGTTATGGGCTGAGTTGTATCCCCCCAAAATTTAGATGTTGAAATCTAACCCCTAGTACCTCAGAATATGACTATATTTGCATTTAAAGATGTAATTACATTAAAATGGGATCATCACGGTAGGCCCTAATCCAATCTGACTGGTGTTTTTATTGAAAAGAGAGCAGGACACAGACACAGAGAGAATATATGTGAGGGCACAAAGAGAAGGCAGCCATCTGCAAGCCAAGGTTAGAGGGCTAAGAAGAAACCATCCCTGCTGACAACTTAATCTCAGAGTTGCAGCCTCCAGAAGGAAAAGAAATTTTCCCAATGGGAAAAGAAATTTTTGTTGGTTAAGTCACCCAGTCTTTGCTGCTTTGTTATGGCAGCCCTGGCAAATAATCCATATAGATTGAGATACCAGTCCATAGATGACATACATTTTCCTTTTAGTGTAAATTGTGTCAACAAACATAACTTACCTTCTCTGAGGTCCATTTGGATGTAACCTGAGTTGATGTAGCCATAAAGCATCGCACTAAGTGAGGGTTTCTTTCTGGGTTTAGGCCACACGAGCTTTACCTTGGTACATAACCAAATACTAGCCATTGAAAACCAAGCCAAGGAGACCTACCTGAATACTGGGGATTGCTAGGTAAAATCCAATAAACATTAATCAAAAGTTAGAGAAGCATCATACGTATTGACAAAGTTCAACACATGTAATAAAACTTCATCCTATAAATAATTACTATTTGTAATAACATTTTCATAATTAGATGTAGTTTTAGCATATTTTTTCCAAATGTTACAGCAACCTCGTTATGATAGCTTTTTTCCACATTTAAATATAAATAAGTGAAAAGTCATAGATGGTCAGTAAAGGATAGTTGCAAAGCTACAGTGCAAACCTAGGCTTTTTGGCTCCATATCCTATGCTCATTTGACTACTTTCTGCTGCTTCTCCCCACTTTCCATTTTCACATGAGCCCCAATTGCTGAGATCTTCTTAAGGCATCTTTATTAAATCTGAGGGTTGATTTGGTTTGTTTGTTTGTTTTTTCACAAAGAATGGCAGCCATTTGTTCTACAGCCTTGTATTTAAGACTGAACACATGAAAAAACTGGATATGAAACAAAGAACTGGGTACAAAGATGGATGCGATATGCACTTTCCAGAACCTGAAATTGATTAAAGATGTAGAGATCTGAGAAGGTTTCTATACCAGGAATCGAGATGAGAATAATTTAGAAATGGTTTTATCCTCATAATTTCATGTTATTCTGTGCAGTCGGCATTTAATGAGAATTGGTATGATCTCTCCATGTTCACAGAAGTATACTTTGATTAAAGGAGGGAGTCCAACATTGCCATTTTTTTTAAATTTGGAGCTTATCCCTTGAATAACTGACCCTCGGTGCATTTTAATACAAAATATCTAAGAGAATGTAAATAAGAATTGATGAAAAATTATTTAATTAGTAGAATTCAGCACTAGCAAAGCATTGCCAAATCAAATAATTATATTCAAAGGTACAAAATTTCTGCATTAAATGCGGTAAGGTTTTATTGATTTGGAGCCCATTAATTTATGATCATTTAAGCTAGGTCTAAGGATGTGCTAAGAAAAATCCAATAGTATAAACAAGAATAGGTGAAAGTGCTCTAGTTGTATTGGCTCAATGGATAGAGCATCAGCCTGTGGATGGAAGGATTTCAGTCCAGGGCACATGCCCAGGTTGCAGGCTCAGAGATTCTCTCTCATCGTTGATGTTTCTATCTCCCTCTCTCTTCCTCTCTGAAATCAATAAAAATATATTTTTTATAAAGGATAGGTGAAAGCATGTTCATCTTGCATAAGCAAAATTATTGTTTTAAGAAACGCTGGCACACTCATTGTAAACCAAATAGATCTAACCCGTGATGTGGGCATAGAATGAGTTACATGTTCAATTTGTTGCACCAATCAGTGAATACATGAATTCAAAGTGTGCAGATTTTCTGCCCCTCAGGAAGGCCCAAGAGTATGTCTGCCCACCAAGACAGTGGTTCTCAATGTGGTCCTCAGAGCAGCAACATCAACATCACCTGTAAATTTGGTCGAAATGCTAATTTTCAGGCGCCAGCCGAGGCCTACTCAATCCAAAACTCTGGGGGTGAGACTGAGTCATCTGTGTTTTAACAAGCCCTCCAGGGAACTCTATGTGCACTCAAGTGTAAGAACACTGCACAAGAAAAACAGTTGTTTGTTAGATGTGTGAGTTTTCCTAATTACACTCAAAAGAAAGAAAGCTGTCTTCCTTATGAGTAGTCTGTTAACTCTTTTGCTAATTCAGAGGGACTGTCTTCCCATTGAGTCTAAATGAAGAGAGATGAGCTATATAACTGGGTATTTGTTTGTAGAGAGGCTGAGAAGCAAAACTGATGCCCATTGTCCTGACAGAGGAATGAAGGCTTGGCTGCTGAGCCTGGCAGGCCTCCTGCTGATGGAAGATAATGGAAATTAACCAGGATCGGAAGCTCTCAAACAGTTGAAAAAATTTTCACATCTAGTTTTTATTTCTCTTATTTAAGTTGTGTTTGAAATGCAATCGGATCCATATTTTCCCTAATTTACATTTAAAATTGTCCAAATGTTATGTTGGTAGGGCACGAGTGAGTCCCCAAGAGACCTTTTGAACCTACTAAAACTTGTTATTCAAAACAGGAAGTTGCACTTTACCCAGTGCAAACAAAGTTTAGCTTGAAAAGGCCTGATTTGTACTAAGTTTTCTTAGCTGAAAATTTTGGAATATATTTTAACTTTCAAAATGCATTTTCTCCCATTTTCCTCGCCATCATCAATTTCTATATATAGCATCCTAAAGCATATATGCTGCCTTTTCTTCTTTTCATATAAGCTAAGTTATGAGAGCTCTGACCTTATTTTCATAATCATATGCCTGTCTTTCATGGCTAAGGGATTCTATAATTCTACAAATGTATTAGTTACATCTAAGTTTAATTCAGTTCAACAGCCATTTATTATTTCCTGTGCAGGGAAATAAGACTGCCTGTGGTAAAGGAGGAGACAAAAACAAATTTCAGAAATAATTTTATCTCGACTGAGAAATGCCTGAGTATTTGTTGTATTAAATATATTTTGATCACCCTTTGCTTCCCAACTTGTCTGCGAATTAGATATAGATAGACTCCATATTAGATTTCTGAAATTTACTGGAGATTCTAAAGAACCTCTCCATGTTTGGGAACAAGCAATTTAATTAGTGGTCTGAGGAGGAGGGAGAGATGGAGAGAGAATCGGGGCAACCTGTCTGGGTCAGAGCAGAATACAGTCAGCTTTCTTGTGCCCCGCTCTTCTGTGTTCCCACAGTACTTTGTACATACCTCCGTTTAGCACTTCCCCTCAAGGCAACTGCTGATTTACAAGTCGACTTCTCTTAAAAGGACTTGAGCTCTTTGAGGGCATGGACTGCTCCTCTCTCAATTCCTGTGGAGTTGCCCTAGATGCCTGATAAAGCATGCTTCTCCAACTGGTTCTCTTAGCTACTTTGTCACTTGAGGTCTCATGGAGGATTACAGAGATCTTGCCATGTGGGCCTTGTATGTCTAGAAGAGGCTGCCAGGAAGGCCTTTCTCATTGAAAGAAGCTAGAATGGAGTAACGAAGGAGTGAAGTAACCAGATGTGAAGGCAGGATAGCCCTGAGGAAACAAGGTGAACAATTGAGAAGACAGAGATATGAGCCTCCTTCATCCCCTCTCCTACGCCTCTTCCTCTTCGTTACCCCTCCATTCAGATGCCTCATCCTGAGCCAGTGTGCCTGTGTCCCAATCACTATTGCTGCAAACACAGAGACAAAACACACACACACACACACACACACAACAAAAAACTTGGGCTCAAAACAATCACTTTATTATCTTTCCTAGTTTCTGCAAATCAGAATTCAGGAAGGGCTCGCCGGGCAGTTCTAGTGTGAAATTTCTGGTGCAGTTGCATTCAGACAGTGACTTGAACTGGAACAAAGTGGAGCTGAAGCAACCAGGACTTGGCTGGCATCCCTCTCTCTCCAGGAAGTGCCGGGGCCCCTTCACATAGGACCTCCATGTGGCCTGATCTGAGATTCCTTAAAGCATGGAGACTCAGGATAATCTGTCTGCTTTCATGGAGGCTCAGGACTGCCAACATAGTTCCCACCTTGTGATAGGAGGAATGTCAAAGCCACATTGCAGACGAGCATGTAAGATGAGAAATACTATTTCCATCATTGGGGAATATACAATCTGTCCCAGCCAGGAAGAGAGCTAACAGCCTTGGGGACTCATTTCTATCCACCGAAATTATCTCTCTATAACCCCCTCCGCTCCCCGATATACATAAACTGTACTTCTTATTCCAGTTACATTTTTCCTTTTGTTTCACACTGAAGAAATCTGGCACAATATTAATCTTAAATACCTTAAGGTTTCTGTCCAATACGTGTGAATTGAGGTTTCATAAAACTTAAAAATACCGCCGGTTTGATTGTTCACACACATTCCCAAGTAATTTTCTCAAGAAAATGCTATTTCAAATTCTCTGTTAAGGAAAGAAAAAGTTAAATGAAAATCAATAGTGATGGGTAGTGCTGCATGAAAATGAATGTTGTAAGTTATTTTACCACAGAGGTAGTTTCCTGTGGAAACTGTGACTGGTAGTAAAGCTCAGTTTTAAAATATTTTGAGATACAAGCCAAAATCGTGGGTGGGGAGAAATAATTTGCTATTACCCAAAGAAATGTCAATTAGTTAGTAGTAAGCTTTTAAAAGATATGATTAAAGTATACATAGTTTCTAAAAGTAATTTGTAGCGTGTCTAATTGTAGCTAGGACACACTGACAATTAATTACTAATACATTGATTCACAACTTGTAGGTAATTTTGTCCTGAAAAATTTAGTTTTCTTAATAAAGAACTACTGGATTTTGAAATTTTACTGACTATGTAAAGCAAGCAGCAAGTGACTATTGACCTTGGTGAGATAATGACTATTATCCTTAATTACCTCACTAGCAAAATCTGGTGCCATTCAACATAGTTTATACATAAATTATTGCAAAGGAAAGATTCAAATCGTCACAGAATTCTATTTCAAAAAGAAATATAAATTACCCTTGTCTCTGTTTTCTACATTGATGACCTCTGTAATGAGCTAGAGAGGTAAAATTCAGGAAACCATTTTCATTAACAGTAAACTAAGAACAATTAATAACAATTTTTAAAAGGCAGAGGGAGAAATCATTTCCCAGGGCTACATAATTAAAAAGTATAACCTTGTTAAAGCCGATCGTGTTTATAAATGCATACCTACTTCTAACCAAAAATGTATTTGCAAGTAATTATCACCACAGCATAAAAAGTGTAATATCTACCTGAGTCAACATTAGTCAGATTTGCAAAGCACCAAAGAAAATAAGCAATTAGTTGATTCCTCATCCAAGAAAAGCATATTACTTAGTTACAAATAATTCCAAAATTCCCAAAGGAATGAGTGGGTGGAGTTGGTTCTGTACAACCATGATCTGACTTCAGGAGATGTGGCAGGGGGCATGCCAATCAGAAGGCCATCTTCTGATAAACTGTGGCTCAAGCTTCCTTTACTTTTCTGAAGGTCCATAATAATAACGGGGTTTTATGATATTGAAGTCTGAGGGCTATTACTATAGACCTGCCCATGAATAGAACCTGAAGCACAACTGTTGATGAACTCTGGAAGCAGGTGCCCAAAAGACCCTCTGTCAACAGCTTCAAGTCTGTAAGAGAAAGGCCTCAAGTGGCCCATGAAATCAATTGTGAAATTCTGGACAAAATTCATGCATGGGGGGCAGGGTGGAGGGCCTCTCAGCCCAACCTGCACTCTCTCCAATCCAGGAGCCCTCAGGGGATGTCCTACTGACGACTTAGTCCCTCTCCCCTTGTTTCTCTGTTGTCTGCAGAGCCCACTTGGCCACTCTCAGGTTGCCATGGGCAACGGCCAAGCAGGCCCTGCTGTGCACTGTCTGCGGGGCCTGCTTGTGCTTGGCTACTCCTGGGTTGCTGCAGTGATGGCCAAGCAGGCCCTGCTCTCAGTAGCCGCCCTCCAGTACTGGAGGACTCCAGCAGAGCTGAGAGGACTGGGCGCCGCCATCTTGTGGCTATGGGTGCCGCCATCTTTGTGTAGGAGTGATGGTTAACTTGCATATTACTCGTTTATTAGATAGGATTTCCTGACCACCAACCTCTCCCTTATCTCCTTAGGGCAAGCATGAAGTCTGCTTCTTTGGTATCTCCTATTGCTAGTAGGACAATGGTGGAGACAAAGGTACTGAAGACATGCTTAAAGAACAAATGACAATGAATACATTTCTTACTTGCCATCAACATTCTGGGTCTAAATGCCCCTCCAAATGCAAATCATTTTCTAGATGACATCTGACACCTTCCAAGGACATGATACCTTAGGACAATTTGCATGTGCAGAATGTGACAATTGCACATTTTTACCTTCATCCAGTTTAATTCTACCACAACTCCAATTTCAAATATGATATTTGATTCTTTCTGTTGATGTCAACATCTAGCAATACTGAACCTCGGCAGTAGGGAGACAAGGGACAGTCCCCTGTGGTAACATATTGATCACAGTAGACAATGAACTTGCGAAATATCTATTGGATTTCCTAGGGGTCATTCATGGATATTGCTGTATTACTGTAGTTCAGGAGGTGAAGCAAACAGAGTTAGTTAGGTATCTGCCTGGCTCAACTTTGTCCCAGAAAAGCATGTGAGCTCTTATTTCCTTGCTATTTTTAAGGATACTTAACAAGACTTTTCTGTCCACATTTATTAAACATTCATTTTAAATCAACAAATGACACATGTAAATGTATTTTTTTTCTGTAATCTAGAGGAAATATTGACTTCTAAGTATAAAAGCAAAATTGAAAATTAAAGAAAGTCTCAGGCAAAGTTAACATGACTCATCCAGTGTAACCCTACCCCAAGTCAAACTTTAAAATTAGCAAGGCTCAGCAACACAAAATATGCATCTCTAGCAGTTTCAGTGAAAAATCAGCACAGTGGTCGGCAAACTGCGGCTCGCGAGCCACATGTAGCTTGTGAACTGTGGTTTGCTGCTCTGTTGACTAAGGTGTTTGCCGACCACTGACATAGACTCTCTATTCCAATAATTACAGGTGATTGTTGTTCCTTGTGATTAAGCCCCTGTCCCAGTGGTCGACAAACTCATTAGTCAACAGAGCCGGCCACTGTCTCAGTCCATCTAAAAGACTGACACAGTTCCCTGAAATCCTGACAGAGCACCATGTATGTCATGTATGTTCCTGGCAGAGGCAGTCATGTTCCACACTTTAAGTTACATAGTTTTCACCCACCCCCAACTATAAAATATTGGGAGTATTACCCACACAATTATTCTAGCTTCAGTAATTGAAAAATGACAAGTCTTACTACCAAGAATAAGTTATACTTGAATGGTTTAGAAACATTTTGTACACTCAAATGTCTTCAAAGATGTGCAGTCAGAATGCATTACTAAATCCACTAGTCAGATATCTTCCCTGTGTCCCTTCAGCTCTCCTCCCCACCCTTTTCTTCCATGCTCTCTGCCAGGACCCTGGCAATCTGGACTATAGTAGTCCTCTTAGCCACAGTTTCACTTTCTAAAGTTTCAGTGACACAAGGTCAAATGTGGTCTGAAAATATTAAATAGGAAGTTTCAGAAATAAACAATTCATAAGTTTTAAACTGTCCACTATTCTGAGAAGCATAATGAAAGCTTGTGCTGTCCTGAACTCCATCCTACCTGGAACAGGAATCATCCCTTTGTCCAGCACATCCACACGGAAGATACTCCCTGCCCATTAGTTACTTAGTAGCCATCTCAGTCATGAGATCAACTGTCTTGGTATCATAGTGCTTACATTCAAGTAACCATTATTTTACTTAATACTGCCACTTTTACATAACTTTTATTACACTTTCTACACTAATAAAAGAGAAACATGCAAATTACCGTCACTCCACTCCACTACCAGCCAATCAGAGTGAGTATGCAAATCAACCTAAAAACATGGCGGCAGCCCTGCCCCCGCACTGTTCTGGGCCTGTTCGGGTCAGAGAAGGCTGGTGCCAGTGCCTGAGGCTTTCTGCAGCCCGGGAGACAAAAAAGCCACCTGCCCCCTGATCCCGTAGCCAGCAGCAGAAGCCTTACGTCTAACTGACCCATATCCTGGGGGAGACGGAGAAACCAGGCCCCAGTGCCTGAGACAGGGTACAGACCAGGAAAGGAAGAAGCCGCCTGCCCCATGATCCCAGGCCGCAGCCAGCAGCAGAAGTCGCCCACACTGCATCCCAGGGAAGATGGAGAAACTGCCCACCTGCAGTCCAGGTACCAGCACCTGCAGCTGGCTACAGCCTGGTAGATGGAGAAGCTGCCCACCCCACAGTCCTGGGCACCAGTACCTGTGGCTGGCTGTGGCCCAGGATACGGAGAAGCCACCCACTCCATGGTCCTGGGTGCCAGCACTTGTGGCTGCAGCACAGGCCGAAGCCACCTGCCTACTATCCCCTGTGGCTGCAGCCGGCCTGGGCACCTATGACTGACCAGAGGGAAGGAAGCCTGGATCCCGGGTGCCTGTCGTTGGCTGGAGGAGGGAATCCTGGGTCCCAGATGCAGGGGATGAGGCAAAGATGGTTAGGGGCAATCAAGCCAGCAGGGGAGCAGTTAGGGACAATCAGGCTGGCAGGCAGAAGAAGTTAGGGGCAATCAGGCAGGCAGTCAAGCAGTTAGGAACCACCAGTTCTGGATTGTGAGAGGAATGTCCAACTGCTGGTAATTCCCTGAGGAGTCCCAGATTGGAGAGGGTGCAGGCGGGACTGAGAGACACCCTTTCCCCTCTTCCCCCGCATGCATGAATTTCGTGAACTGGGACACTAGTATTGTTATAATTGTTCTATTTTATTATTGTTGTTGTTGATCTCTTAGTTTCCAAAATTAAAGTTTATCATAGATATGTATGTATTTATGCATTTATAGGAAAAATAAACATGGTATATACAGACATATCCTAGTCCAAATCACAATCCAGTATAGACTATGCCAACTAGCATTTGATTAGATATGTTATTGGTCAAAAAAAATGACAATTGGATAGTTATTGAATTTATGAACAATTTATTTTCTCTTTAAACTTCTATGAGGTGACATTTAAATACAATAGAGGAAAAATCTTATGATAGCCTGAACCTGTTGTATTTTTTTCTCACTAGATTATTACAAAAAAAGATATTATCCATATAAAGCACTATATGGATAATTGACACATAGCACATGATCTAGAAAAATTAGCTATTGCTATTTATAACGTAGTGGATATGGATATCCTTACAGCCTCTAAGGATATCTTTACTTTCAATCGCTGTTACTATCACACAAACACACTATTCTCTAAGCTCTTCACAAAGAGCTTC
Organism: Lasiurus cinereus; assembly: GCA_011751065.1. Lineage (NCBI taxonomy): Eukaryota > Metazoa > Chordata > Mammalia > Chiroptera > Vespertilionidae > Lasiurus > Lasiurus cinereus. Next base: position 4,280,731 of record JAAGEH010000137.1, on the reverse strand, counting down.
TAGATGGAGTGACTCTAATTTTGGGGTCATGTCCTTTTGCCAGGTCTTGAACCAACCATCAAAATTGGAGGTTTTAAAAAATGCCTATAAAATAAATTTTAAAAAAGCGAAGTTTGGTATGACTTACTTCCTCTCCTCAATACCTTTCCTACCTCTATCTCAGAGAACTATGTGAAAATGGAATTTTGGATACAAAAATGTAAGTTAATCTAGCTTTTTAAAATAAATCCCTAGATATGAGTATAAATGAAAAAAGAACTGGGAAAGTCCAATCCAATTGCCTTTATTCTAGAAGTTAACTGAGGTCCTGTTTTTTCAACTGTTTTAATAAATTCTTCTGGAAGGAATTGTCTTAATTGGGTTAACTCTAGAAAACAAGACATACTATATTTAAAATTTAGAAATAGATATGTTCACAGAAGTTTAATACAGTTAGAAAACTTAAATAGGAGTTTAATTGAATATAATTATACCTTTCACGGAGAAATATATTTTTGCAAAGATATCAAGTTGGCCATTATATTTTTTACTAAAACCAAGAAAAAAGTTAATCAAAGTTAGGTGTTCTTACCCAAAAAGTATTAAAAAATATTTAAACAGACCTACTGAAAAATAATGAGTTTCCAAGTTTTTCTTCATGTGCTCTTTCAATGGACATCAAGAACACCATCACTCCTTATAACAGATACTGCTAAAATCAAATTGAATTTAGAAGTCAGACTTTCAATAAAAATTTAACTGGATCTTAGGTAATCAAAGAAACAACATATTTTAATAATGATAATTAACCTTATTAAGTAATCATTTACCAGAAAAAAATTAAAAATAAACACTTAAATTTTGCCCACTTTTGAAAATGAAGAAACATCAAATTAACTGATAGTACTATATCTTTTAAAGACATTGAAATAAAGAATTGTAAAAGATCATCATGTTTATTTCATCCAACTCTGTCTACCGTAGAAGGTCTTTATGGAAATGATAACAGTCTTTCTTACTATCCATGTCTGCATTGAAACCAAAATGAAGAGTTAATAGCTATTTTTTGTAACTGTAGAAAGTGGTGACTATGGGATAGGCCAGTTGAGCAGCACTCAGTCCCTAATAGAATATTTTCTTTCCTGTCTCCCCTATACTCCATTGGAATTCAGGAACTAGACACCATATATGAATTCAGGTGTCTGGGCTGATGAGAAAATGTCCTAGGAGGAGTTTCTGACACTAGTACAAAATCATCATGGTGTCTCTTGGATTAACTTACACATAGACAATACACAGTGTTTGATTACACTGTGTATCCAATGTTTATACAGCTATGACATGTGATTGTTTAATTGGAAAAGTGTTTTCTAAAATTAAGATTTATTTTATCATGACATGAGGATATAGGAATTTGAGCTTTGACTCCGCTTACACCTGACCCTCAGGAAATGGTCACCTCACTGCCAGGTGCTTGTCATCTCACTGACATGGCTTTGTTGGTCTCATTATGGGATAAAGGTAGTTAATAATCAATGGCCTCTTTAGATAGCTACAATCCTATTATTTGAACATTGGAAGATGGAGGATTAATCAGGTGTATTAACCAGGATTCTGCTGAAATAGTTCTGAGTAACAAATGACTCCAAAACTTGATTACTTATAACAATAAACATTTATTTCTAACTGAGCGACATCAAGATTATCTGTCGTTGCTCCAAGTCGCAACTTCTGTTCAGGTTTGTTCCACATTTCTCTTAATTCTGGGGGCAGCAACTATCTGGGGCATGTTCTTCTCAGAGTTTATGTCAACACACACACACACACACACACACACACACACACACACCCTTTCACTTCTATTCCTTTTGCTAAAGTAAGTCGCATAACCAAGACCAAAAACTAATGGGTCAGGGATAATTTTTCTCTCCTGAGAGGCACTGCAAACTTACGTGGCAAAGGATCTTGATGTGTAATTTCATTATACGGAGAGAATTAAGAATTAGGAACACAAATCTAATCTACTACCATCTCACTAGCCACTTGGTCACTAGGCAAAACTTATAATCTCTAAATCCTCCAGCTCTGATTGGTGTGCTCTCATCTTGCCCTCATATATATACAGCAATAAACCCACACATTATCAGTGAATTTTACCATCTAAGTAGAGTTCTTGCTCCCAATAGTTGTCTGGGACAAGGTACCTTGATATTGGCCAGCCAATCCAAGACAAAGCTGAGTCAACATTTGCGGTCTAAATTAGATGGGAATTTATTGAGGGCTCATCCTATCTAATAAAAGGGTAATATGCAAATTGACCATTACTCCAATACACAAGATGGCCACCACCCTGTGGTTAAAGATGGCTGCTCCCCATGTGGACACAGGATGGCTGCCATAAGATGGCCAGCAAGGGATGGCAGTTGTGGGGGACCAGGCCTGCAGGGGAGGGCAGTTGGGGAGTAACCAGGCCTGCAGAGGAAGACAGTTTGGGGGGACCAGGCCTGCAGAGGAGGGCAGATAGCAGTGACTGGGCTGGCAAAAGAGGGCAATTGGGGGGGACCAGGCTGGCAGGGGAGGGCAGCTGGGGGTGACCAGGACTGCAGGGGAGGACATTTAGGGGTGACCAGGCTGGCAGGGAAGGGCAGTGGGAGCAATCAGGCTGGCAGAGGAGTGGTTAGGGAGTGATCAGGCTGGCAGGCAGAAACAATTAAGGGCAATCAGGTAGGCAGGCAGGTGAGTGATTGGGAGCCAGCAATCCTGATTGTGAGAGGGTTGTCCCAGATTGAAGAGGGTGTATGCTGGGCTGAGGGACACATACTCCACCCCTGTGCACGAATTTCATGCACTAGGCCTCTAGTGTTCATATAAATTCTAGACAGTAGAGAAAGCTTTCTTCAGGTCCCAGAGACATTTTGTTCACCTTGATGCAGTTCCAAATGATTCCACAATGATCTTTAGGTTCGTTCCCCAGTAAAGTAGATTTCTTAGCTCTTCTCAAAAGTTCCCATGTAAGAAATTAAATAGAAAACTGTGGAAGTTTCCCACAGTAGCTGTCCTAGAATGCCTGGCAGTATTATTGACTGCCAGAAATGCAAATCACCAGACTTACGTCAACAGAAATGAGGAGTTTCATCTCTCACTCAAAATTGATTGAGTCCTCTTGAAATCTGATCTTTATTCTTACTTATGTGAAGATGCACATCCAAGTCTGAATCAGGAAAATCACCAAGCTACTCTTCTCAGAAATGGTCAGACCCTTGTGGGGTATTCTCTTCCTTGCTCCCATTTTGACCCTTAGAATTATGGGTTGTAATGGGAATGTTGGCACAATCAGAACTCTAGCTGCAGACTGTACAAGGGAGCCTCATGTCTGCAATTTCTTTGGCTTGTAATCTGCCAAGACATATACACAAAATGTAAACTGTCTTAGTTTAGGTTTATAAATTGGATGTTTTTGACAAATTCTAAGACCTGCAGGGAAATCACTCTGTCATTGACAATACAGATAATTTAATGAGCCATATTGAAAGAAAGGGTGGGAAAGCTAAACTTGTATCTGTCTTCCAAGCCTCAACCCAAGAAATGCAATTCCTTTCAGATGGTGACACCTTCCTTCCATGGACAGTCATTCAAAAAACCTATGAGAAACCATCATGGGCTATTTCTAGGCTGAATCACAGCCATGATTTCATCCAGCTGCTTTGTTTCTGTAGACCGGAAAGCTTCACTGGGATTAACTCACTGCCCAGAGATGGAGAAAGGATCCTACTAACAGGCTATTGACTGTGGGCCAGCAAGGTCATCTCTCAATAGTGATACAGGCTTAGAGCTTCTCCTGAAAAAAATACTGTCAACAAAGGATGTGGAGATGAGTTCAAACATGAAACTTATGCCTGACTATGTGGATCAGGGGTTGAACATCAACCTATGAACCAGGAGGTTATGGTTTGATTCCCAGTTGGGGCACATGCCCAGGTTGTGGGCTTCATCCCCAGTGTGGGGCATTGGGCAAGCAGCTGATCAAAGATTTTCTCTCATCATCTCTTTCTCTCTCTCCTTTCCTCTCTGAAATGAATAAACAGTTTAAAAAATGAAACCTGTTTAAAAAATATGCTGTTTATATGATTGCTTTAATTAATATCCTCTCTGGAAGCCATTCCAGGGTATTCTGTTGATGAAAATTGATTTTTTTAAAAATTCTATAAGATGAAATTAGTGAAAAATAGCTTACCCTTCTGAGAGGTAAAAAAGAAAATATGGAATCAAAATTGGTCTGTGCCTCTAAGAAGAATTTTAACATTCTATGATACTAACAATAGGCATTGTTGTGGGTAATTATCTTACTATTTACCAGAACTTTCTGGGAGAATTGTTCCCTCTGATTGCTTAGTCCCTTTAAGAGATTTATTAATTCATATTTTAGAATATTTAACTAGATAGAAATCCCATTATTTTAAATTTCATGTAGATTTATTGGGATAATGTTCTTTATAGGCAGAGAATGGCCGAAAGAAATATGTATTTCCTTGATCATACAATACTGGTGATCCTGTATTTAACTATTTACTACTGTGTAACAGATTGCCCCTAAATTTAGTGTCTGAAAAGAACAACAGCATTTACATTTATTATAATTTACATTTATTATCTATATATATAAAAGCCTAAGTGACCAAATAACTGGTCGACTGGTCGCTCTGATGTTCACTGACCACCAGGGGACAGATGCTCAACACTGGAGCTGCCCCCTAGTGGTCAGTGTGCTCTCACAGTGGGAGTGCTGCATCATAGCAAAGTAATATGGGCTTGAACTTTTGGTATGATGACCTTACTACCATTGCTCCCCTCATGCCACAATCACTTCTATGAAAGTCTTGAATCATGAATTTTTTTAAATTCTCATACTATAAATTAGAACTTCCAAACTGAGATTGACACTTTAAATATTCTATAAAATCAAAGCTTAATATGCAAATTGTTCTCTTGACTGGGAGTTCCACCAGGAGTTCAACCGCTTGCTATGATGTGTGCTGACCACCAGAGGGCAGTGTGGAACAGGTGGGAAGCAGTGGAGGTGCTGACAAGAGCAGGACCACAGTGGATAGTGAGCAGGTGAGCAGGTGGCACCAGTCCAAGGCAGGTGTGAACTGGGCTCTGATCGACCTGCCAATTGCCCTGCAGATGGTAACGAGTGGTGGTGACAGGGAAAAGGGCTGCTGCCTGACTCCCAGGTGCTGAGGGAGCTGGGCGAGGGGGACCCCAGCCCAGATTGATTGCCCTGCAGATGGCAGCCAGTGGCCAGCAGGCCCTGATTGTCTGATCAGGTCGGGCCCTGAGCTGGGACCTGGGGGTGGGTGGTGGTGACCAATCTCCTGCAGTGCCCAGGCAGGGGGGCTGTGACCTTTTGACAACTACCTTGGGGTGGGGGTGATAGGGATGGAGGTGCATGTGCAGTGAGAATGTGGGATGTCTGCTGAGCTTCCCCTGCTACCCTCCCCCAGGATGCCAGGGCTCATGTGCCAGGGAAGCTCCCCCTCCCCACTCAGGTGCCAGGTGCTTGTGAGGAGCCTGCCCTGCACCTGTGCAGCATCTTCTGGGTGAACCAGACCGTAGTTGCCAGGACCACTGGGACCAGTTGGGCTCCCCATGGGTTCACATAGGAGCCAGTCTACAAGGCCTGCGGGAAGAGAGCATGCTGCCCATCCAGCTTCAGTGCAGTGCCACTGGGAGGCCCAGAGGCCCATGCTGTGCCCTGGCCCCGGTGTCCAGCTGTGCTCATGCGATCTCTATGTGGGGACTTGAGCACCTTGATTCAGGCTGGGATCTGCCCTTCCACACCAGATGCTCATGCTTTGATAGCCAGACAGGTCTAGGGACCACACCTGTGCATGAATTTTGTGCACCGGGCCTCTAGTACAGAGGTATATTGCTATAGACCAGGAAATGTACATACGTTATCTTCCTGAATCCTTGTAGCAATTCTAAGCAATAGACATTATTGTCTTGATTTTACAAGTAAGAAAACTGAAGGATCAGTGATATGCTTAATGCCTCAGGACCAGAAAGCAGTGAGCCCAAATTCATGCTTTTCAACTATGCTACTTTCTAAAAATGCCAAGGATTGGGGCAGTGGGGCATGGGGGGGGGCGTTAAGGAAATCAAGTAATTGACATTTTTAGAAAGTTGGTCTATGCAAGTTTTAAATATTTCCTTTTTTAAAAAAATCTACTATTCTGTTTATTGACTTTAACACCAACTCTGTATTGGTTTTAATAGTGGCTTGTTGACTAACAGACAAACTATTTATTTAGGCATAAAAATGATAGATTTGGGAGGAGGGAGTATCGTCCCAGTAAGTTAGCTAGGTAATCCAACGCCTCTCTCTGTTTCACCTTCTCATTCCTTGATGGGCTCTTAGAAAGGGACAGCTTTGCTTCATTTCTGTTAGTTTGGAGAAATGATTTTAGTGCCTGTGCATCAAGGCATTAACATCTAAAACTGCAGAAATAAAATGGTTTAGAAATTCATGTAATTACCCAGACCATTTGGTATGAATTCCAGGACAAAAATCTTATCTTCCTGGTGAAAAAAAAGCATATGGATAAAGTTAAAGGTACTAATTTGCATTGAATGTGAAACATGAATAAACTGGCATGAGGCGAGTTGGACTGAATTTTTCCCTCTACCTCTCAGATCCCGTCTTCTAACCTGCTCCACTACTATGTCAATATAAGTTGATCTATCTTTACTGCCTTTCCTTCCAGGGACACGCAGAATGACACCATCCAGAAGGCACAAGGGAATTTGCCCAGCCTGCTCTGGATATAAATCTGTGCCAAATCAATAGAGAGTGAGAAAAAAAAAGGGAGGTCAAATGATTGGGAATGATAAAGTATCATATACTCAACCTAGTTGAACTCTAGATTATTGCTTATTTTCTGTAAGATCATAGACTATGACCTTTGCCATGGAAACTGGGTCAGCGTGCAAGGAATATTTTCAATGTATGATTACACTATGATAATATTCTGAGCAATTTCCTAGGATTTGTGAAGGAGGAATCTGCTTATGAAAGTGAAAAATTGGTTTCTTCCGCATCACTTCATGCAGATACAAGCAAGGACTTAGTTATTCACGTAAATCAAATTACAGGTGTGAAAATGAAGCTGTGGGAGTATAGGTGCATGTTAATGAGCATTAATGTCTGAGGAAAACAGTGTCAGTTTATTTTTTAACATATGTTTCAAAGCTGCGAAGGTGAGAAAACTCACAAGATGCTAGCATGTGTGAATATGACAAGATTCACAGTCAAAGGAGACTGGGATAATGAAACCATCGCAGTGGCATCTTATTGCTCATCTCAAGTCTGCTTTCAGCTCAAGAGCAGCTGCCTGTGGGTGATGCATAAGACCAGGAAAAATATGTTTGATTCTAGGTGAGAAGCAGAATTAAAGCGCTACCACAGACAGATATTTGCATTAGGATGGTCTCTGGAACCAATGTTGTACGGGTATAAATGTTTAACAACCAGATCTCCAGGAAATAAAATACCCTGATCTGTAGCAGCTATCAATTTCCATGGTATAAATATTCCTATCATAGTCAATTTCAAGCTACCAACCTAATCTCATTCAATACAGACTCAGAAAGAAATGTGAAGCATGCTTCAGGACACCAGAGCATAACCCTTTCCTCCTGCAACCCCAAATGCTTCATTTGAATGGGGCTCTCCGTTGAGTGATATGAAACTGACCAGTTTCTGTTTCAGAAGAAAAATGACAGACCCGTCTTCTGGGTTTTAGCTCACACTGGTTTCTGAACGTCTAATGCTTCTCCCTATCCTTCTTTACACCTAGTCATCCTTCAGGTCAGTGTAGAAGTTTTCCTTGGCTTCCAACTCCAAAGCTAGGTGAGGTTCCCCTCTTAGAACTCACGGTTCCTACCCACATAACTTTCTGTGTCAGAAGCTAGTTCCTGCTCTGGGAATTCCTTGAGAGCAGGACCTGATCTCCTTCACCATTATTTATTTCTCTGGTGTTTAGCACAGTACCTGGCACAGAATAGGGGACTTCAATACTTTATTGAGTGAAGCAAAAAGGGAGGGAGAAAAAGCGAGAGATAGACCTTGATTTACTATCATCCTCAAGCTACTAGTTCTTCTGAGAAACACAGCTAAAGAACTGAAAGGATTCTTTTTAAAAAATATATGTTTTATTGATTTTTTTACAGAGAGGAAGGGAGAGAGATAGAAAGCCAGAAACATCTATGAGAGAGAGACATCGATCAGCGGCCTCCTGCACGCCCCACAGTGGAGATGTGCCCGCAAGCAAGGTACATGCCCCCGACCGGAATCGAACCTGGGACCCTTCAGTCTGCAGGCCGACACTCTATCCACTGAGCCAAACCGGTCTCGGCTGAAAGGATTCTTAAGATTTAAAATGTGCTAATTGATTTTATCGTTTTGATTACAATCATTTATTTAGCTATCTAGAATTTCCATGAAGGCTGTATAATTTGGCTTTGGACTCAGGCTCCTTGGTTTGAACTCAATTACTTCACTTACAAGCTCTAACTTTGAGACCAGTTTTGTATTTTCAATGCTATAATGTCCTCTTTTGCAAAATGGGGAAAATTGTAGCATGAAGCTCATAGGATTGTTGCAAGAAAGGAGGAAACAATGTATTCAGTACTTAGCTGAATATTTGACTCCCAATGAGAGCCTAAAAAATGTTAGACAGTACTGAAACATTGTTGTTCTTCATGCTTTCTTTTTTTAAAAATATATTTTATTGATTTTTTTACAGAGAGGAAGGGAGAAGGATAGTTAGAAACATCGATGAGAGAGAGACATCGATCAGCTGCCTCCTGCATGCCTTCTACTGGGGATGTGCCCACAACCAAGGTACATGCGTTTGACCAGAATCAAACCTGGGACCTTTCAGTCCACAGGCTGACGCTCTATCCACTGAGCCACACCAGTTTCAGCCATGTTTTCTTTCAATTGTTAACCAGAAAAAAAGAAAAGTCCTTTGCAAGCCATATACAGTAGTATCTTGAGATACGAGTGCCCTAACACGAGATTTTTGAGATACGAGCCATCGAGCGAGCGATTTTTGCTTTGAAATACAAGCAACATTTGAGATAGGAGTCATCACGAGGATCGGCCGGCTGCACACGGCCCACCAGTTTACTACGACTCGAGCGTCTCATAGTTTCCCACGCCTCAAGGTGATGGAGCTAATTAAACTCGTATCTCGAGGTACCACTGTACACTTAACTGCAAAATGCCCATGTACATATGAAGAGCTAGTGATTTGTTCCTTATATATTTCCCTTTGTCATTCTACCCCTGTGACTGGATTAATAAGCACCTGGGCCAACCGTGCTTGGCTACTGCCTCTTTTCTTACCAGGTGGCTAATGTACATCTTACTTCACGCCACCTTGGTGATCTTGCTCCTCCCCATTGTTCCTTTTTCCCTTGTGTCTTTCTGTTAGTTCACATGCTCTCTGTTTAGTCCCCCATCTTTCTACTTTTTCTCCCGCTCCCATTTTGAACTCAATCATAAGCCTCTAGAGGTCTTTAAGCAAATCTGGAAGATCGACACAATTACACTTTTCCTTTTCAAATGTTTTCAAGCATGCTTTTATCCTAAAACCCAACCATCTAAATCAATAAAAACAAAATGCGTTTTTAAAATTTTTCCTAAAAAATGTTGTACAAGCTTTGTTCCCAACTAAGTATACATTATTTATGCTAATGATATTCCAACTAAAATTTTTTTCTGCAAGAAATATTCTAATATTATTCCAACTAAAATGTTTATTATTATTACTGTTATTGTTGTGTGTGTTTTTTTGTGTGTGTATGTGTGTGTGTTTGTGTTTTTTGTTTTTTTTTGAGGGGAGGGTGGACGCAGACTAACCTGAGAACCTGGGTATTTCAATAACATTGCTTCTATGGGAGAAAACTTGTTTGTAAATTAGAACTCCTTGTCTATGCTATCAATAAAGTCTTTTAAGTTATGGCTTCTTTTGTCACTTGGATGTCTTTTTAGCCCCAGGGAAGCCTGGGCAAGGAGAGACTACCCCAAGAAACACATACACAACAAAAAGCACACACTCAAGGCACTGACTTTTGAAGGGGCATGTGCTTTTCTACAAAGAAACAATCCTTTGCTTTTGTAAGATAATTTCTTCAAAATGTGTGAGGAGTAAGTACAGCAGGACCCAGCAGGATGTGTGTTTTGGTGAATATCAGCATGTTGATCCTAGACACAAAGCTTATCTGCTTTCCTCAAAAAAACATATTTCTGAGCTTTTGTAGAGTTGGATGGCAATCGGCATGGGGACTCCTCACAGGCTCACCATGAATGCTGCTTAACTAAAGAACTGGGTTGTTGGGAGGGGACTTGCCCTTTAGAAGTCCAAACTGAGTTCAAACTGTTGCTTATCCAGTGACCTTTTAAACTTGTTTATAGAAACTTCTCATAGTGCAGAAATAACCCTATTATGACCTCACATCTATAATTACTGTATAAATGACAGAGACACGATTTTTTAAAATATATTTTATTGATTTTTTACAGAGGGAAAGGGAGAGAGATAGAAAGTCAGAAACATCGATGAGAGAGAGACATCGATCAGCCGCCTCCTGCACGCCCCACTATGGAGATGTGCCCGCAAGCAAGGTGCATGCCCTTGACCGGAATCGAACCTGGGACCTTTCAGTCCGCAAGCCGATGCTCTATCCACTGAGCCAAACCGGTCTCAGCTAGACACGATTTTAAATTATGACATATTGATAGCCTGGCAAGAAAACCTTTACAGGGAGTAGAATCCTGGGATGTCATTTCTAATGGCGGTTACCTGAAGAAGTAGCAGTGATTTAGACAAGAAGCCAGATCAGTTTAACAGCTAGATGGCCAGGAAATAAATGTCCTAGATAGGTAGAGGGAAATTGGTATGTAATCTTGAAAATCCCCAGGTGATGGGCAGAAACACTAAATACATTCGGCCAGGTTATTTACTGCAAAAGAAGAGTTGTTTGAGGGAGTAAACACCATCATCTGCGGTCCAACACAAGACCCTATAGAGCTGCATCTTCCCAGAGAGGACACCATTGTCCAATTCACACAAAAATGCCTTCTAGGCTAGCCAAGGCCTCCAGTGGCTGGCTTCACGATGGCAGCAGCCACATGAAAACAGAAACTAAAATATAAAAAGGTCAAGCAAGATCTTGACTATTTGGGTTTCTGTACACAAATCTCCACAGAGCACATGAAAAGGAACACGGGCTAAAAGCCCTGGATACAAACTGTCCAAACCAGGCTCCAAAAAACTGTTTTGTGAACCTTGTACCACTATCTGTGTTTATTTCCTTTTGTTTTCCCTTAGAATGGTATAAAACTTTTACAGAAGTCCTAGGCTGCCTTGACGCTGTTTAGTGGAACCATGGGAAAGGTTTTGTTTGACGTTTGAGTCCCATTAACAGAGAATCATATACCCTCAGGGCCCTGAACCATGGTAATAGAAGAAATTAGAACTGCCCACCTTCCTCCCCATTCCCCTTCCAGGGAGATTTATAGAGGTCAGCCTGTTTGGGAATCCTTTAGCTTGATTTTCTTCATATTTTTTTAAGTATATTTTATTGATTTTTTACAGAGAGAAAGGAAGAGGGATAGAAAGTCAGAAACGTCGATGAGAGAGAGACATCCATCAGCCGCCTCCTGCACGCCCCATATTGGGGATGTGCCTGCAACCAAGGTACATGCCCCCGACCAGAATCGAACCTGGGACCTTTCAGTCCGCAGGCTGACGCTCTATCCACTGAGCCAAACCGGTCTCGGCTTTTTTTTTTAATGATTTTCTTCATATTTAATGGAAGTTAATAGAATTTATGTATTTTTGTCAGAGGGGTGCTGTGGATCCTCCAGCCATCCCCATAGTTAATTCTCTTTGTGGGCAATGAATTGTCCAGAAAGAGAGTGATGGAATACTACTTCCTGTGTTTTTCATGAGAATCTTCAAGGAATTCCATAATATTGTAACTTTTACCTCAGCCTCTCACATGGAGACCCAGGAGCTCACTCTAGTAACTGTCTGAGTCGCTGTTTGAGTGCTTTCTCCTCATCTAGTTGTGGGAACAATTTTTCCGTTTTTAGCGCTGTTGGGACTTCCAGCAGGACCTGAAATCATCACAGTTGGCAAGCAAGTGAACAGAATCAACTGTCGAACCCTTAGCATGAGGGCTTGCCTTTTTTTCTTCTCATTAGGACTCGATAGCTCTGTGTTACCTTAGGATGACATCTAAGAATGTTTGGGAATTTCAGGGATGAAGCTGGATTGCTTGTCCTATCAAAATATCTTCTACGGTCCTAGATAGATAGAAGACTAAGCAATCAAACAACCACACGACCAGTCGACCAGTTGCTATGACATGCACTGTCCACCAAGGGGCATATGCTCAATGCAGGAGCTGTCCCCTGGTGGTCAGTGTGCTCCCACAGCCAACTTCCCTCGGCTTCCCGACCTCCTGCAGTCCCTCCCCCCACCAGACCAGACCCAATCCTCCCTGATCACTGGCCAGGCCAAGAGGCCCCACCTGTGCACAAATTCATGCACCAGGCCTCTAGTGTTGCTATACACATGGGTGTAGAAATACCTCTTCAAGACTCTGCTTTCAATTATTTTGGATATATACCAAGATGTGGGATTTCTAGGTCATATAGTAATCCTATTTTTAATTATTTGAGGAACCATACTGTTTTCCATAGTGGCTTCACAACACCACTTTCCATTGAGACCCATGTATCCTCTGGGTACTTTTTATGAGTTTCCACTCATGATGATGTAAATGACCATCTTGGTCATTTGCAACTCTTTCCCTCTTCCCTCATCCTCTATCAAAAGCAGGACACTTAAGCAAGAGAGATTATTTTGATTAATTTAATGACAATCTTGTTTCTTGAATTGAGAATATAATGGCATAGGTCAATCCATATTCTCTTTTCTTGGGGATATTTTGACCAAGACTATTCACTGAAGTCCATAGCTTTTATATGGTTTTTCACTTACAATAGTTTCTTTCATCTCAGGCACAAAAGACTTTTCTACCAAGTAACTCTGATGGTTATCATTTTATGATAGTGGAGAAAATGAGAAGCAGAACATTTAAGTAACTTGCACAAGATGACTCAGGGCTGCAATGGCTGAGCCAAGAAAAAAAGCCAAGAGTGTGTGTTCTCCTGTCTGAATCACTAACTTGCACTAATTCTAAGAAGCGCTGGTAAATCCAGAGAGGGCCATGTTTTCCAGAAACTTCCCTCTGAGGGACTGACAGGTTACCCAGATCCAGCTGAAAAGAACAAGCAGCATTTGACACTGGTCTTACTCTACCAAGGATGGCACAGACTGATCCTGGACAGTGGAAAACAGTTGAAGGAAGATTATCTTCTGATGAAAGGAGTAGGAGAAAAGTACTCTCTTGAAATTGTCTAAATGCTGCTTCTTCAGTTAAAATGCATGTTTGAGGGTTCAGAGAATATTACCAACTAATGAAAAGTTGTGGGCACATCTTGAATGATTGAAATATTTCTTTCAGTCTAGTAAGAGTAAACATGGGTGATATGTATCAGTAAGGCAGCCAAACATTTCTGGGGCTCAATGAGCACAGCTGCTCGTTTTAGTGAAAGACGCCATCTTGTTTTTGAGAGGGTGTATACAACTTCCTACAAGATTCTGTAAAATTCCTTTTTTAACCTATATTGAAAACAATTCTTTACTTCAAAGGGGGAAAAGTAGATAATTCATCACTGTATTAATTAATTTGTCGGAAGCAGCAAGATCTAATGGTTAAGATAAAGGTCTTCAGAATCAGAAGATCTGGTGTTCTTACTTGGCAATAGAGCATCAGCCTGCAGACCAAAGGGTCAAGGACACATACCTGGGTTGCAGGCTCCTGCCCAGCCCATGCAGGAGGCAACCAATAGATGTTCACATCCATGTTTCCCTCTGTGTTTCTCTCTCTCTTCCGCTCTCCCTAAAAATCAATGGAAAAGTATCCTTGGGTGAGGATTAACAAAAAAATTATTTTGAAAATAAATCCTATATAAATTAAAAGAATGATCACTTGATGGGATTCTGTCACTGTTCTTTTACTCAGCATATACAGCTATTTTTACTGAGTCCAGGCCTGCTGGTTAATAGCAGTGAGCAAGGTACTTATGGAGCATATGTCTATCATTGCTATTGTGAAACAAATTTAGTAAAAGTTTAGGAATGAGATAGGACACAATTCCTAGGATAAATGACTATGCCATGAGACAGGATTATAGAAAATTGTCTTTGTTGAAAGAAATCACCCCAACTCCTCAAAAAATACCCATACTCATTCTTCTGGTCTCTTCTGGGGCTCAAATTATGGGTGAGACCTTTTCTGTATATCCCTATATTCGAGTATTTGGCATTTTCCAGATATGTAACAACAAGAAATAATATGCACCCAACTACATTAACATTTGCTTATTTTCTGTGACATGATGGTTATTTTGTATAATTTACGGTGATGCAGAATAGAAAACACACTCCTTTCTCACGGAAATGCTGCATAAACAGAGCTGTTAATCTTCTAAATGAACATATCGTTCTTTGTATTGTATGTCTCTGGAAAATGTTCAACCCAATTGGGGTCATGTGGGCTCTGTAAAAATTTCAGACCAGTTAGACCTTATCCTTTCAGCAGCCATGCAGAAGTTACAGATTGAGGAAAACAGATGGGCTCATCCAGATTTTTTCTATAATATATTCCCTTTACATGCAAACAAGAGAATATTTTGAGAAGAGTATTGGGGCCACATGAGTCTTTCTGGTACATAAATCACCCATAAAATTCTCCAATGGGAGAACTTTCTATCTTTTAAGAGATTTTAGGAAAACTTTCTCTAACCACAAGAGAAGCCTTAACAGAGCCAGTTTAGGGCATTGAGGAGATGGGCCTGGTGCCCCTCATGCTAGAATGATTCAGGAGGTGTGAGAGGGGAGCAGAAGGAGATGGCTCTGCCATATGATGTTAAAAATACTGTAGATGGAGACATAGGCAATTGTGCCGTTTCCCCATGAGTCATCCCCAAGGCCAGATGGGTGGTATTGTCCCTTCTCCCTTGGCACATCCCTGTTGGACTTTTTGTGGTTTTAACATATTTCAAGGCTGTCTGAGGTTCGTTTTAACCTCATTTTAAGGTAATAAAAATGTTATGTTTGTAAGGTAGGGAAAGAAGAGGAGGAGTGCATATTTGGTCCCAGGGTTTAAACACCCTGCCCTTGAATCACCTTTATTTTTTAGGCCATTTTTTTTTATCATGTGTTGGAAAGCATACCCTAAAAGCCTATCAAAAGGGCTTCAAATCTTATTCTCTGTGAAAATTTTGCACTGGCAGTTACCAGACTGACCACTGAGCAGTAAATCTGGATAGTAAAATGGTTAAATTAGATGCCTCACTCTACAAAGCATTTAGCAAAATGTATACGAATGGTGTTGGCTTTGACATAAGTCCGGAATTTGTCACAACCCTGACATGTATTAATTGCTTTCCAGCTTGGGTTAAAGGAGGTTTTCCATATTTATTATCTTTTTTAAAAATCAAAAACAAGCCGAGACTGGTTTGGCTCAGTGGATAGAGCATCGGCCTGCGGACTGAAAGGTCCCGGGTTCGATTCCGGTCGGGGGCATGTACCTTGCTTGCGGACACATCTCCAGTGTGGGGTGTGCAGGAGGCGGCTGATCCATGTCTCTCTCTCATCGATGTTTCTGACTTTCTATCCCTCTCCCTTCCTCTCTATGAAAAATCAATAAAATATATTAAAAAAAATCAAAAACAAGCAAAATAAATTCAGTGAAACATACAGAATTAGACATTCAGGGTTATAAAAGCCTGAGCAAATGCTGCTATGTCACTAAATGTATCTAAGCCTCTTCCTTTTCCTACTTGTTTTAAAGAAGCTCTCCAACTTTGTGGTGATTGCATTTGATTTATGCTCACCAAGCTTAAAGAGAAAAGCAACCATTTTCTACAAACTACTGTTATACTTTTTCTCCTCCCAAAGCATTTTTACATCTCTTTGGCTTCACAAAATCCTTGGAACTCTAACAGGACAAGAATTAGTACTGACTCAGCTTGGCAGGAAACTTAGTGTGTTATCCCAGGTGTTCCCTACACTTGTGTAAAGTAGGAGTTGGACTCGCGCTTGAGTAAGAAAGACTCAGACTAACCCACAGGGTCTCCATGCCAGGGCTTCCCAACTCATGCTTAAAGGTTATTTTCTCTCCTCAACAACTCTGTTCTCTTCATTGGCCCAGGCTATCCAGTGAGAGCCAGGATAACTTATATTGAGCCAGCCAAAATCACTTTCCAAGAAAAAAAAATCACATGAAAGATAGCTTCAACAACTAGGGTGCTTTCTCCCTCCCTTGATTTCATTGGGACACTGAGAAGCTATTAGTGACCTGAGCTGTCCCCAAATGGGAATAAAAATAACTAACTTGTCAGGGAAGAGAGCCTGACTGGGGTCAACAGGCTCCCTATATTTTCGGGTCCTTAGTACTCTGTGTTTCTTTGTTTTCAGTGCCAATTAGTTCATCGTGGTATGTATCTCCTGTACAAAACACACTCATAAATCTAACTGGAAACCAGAATGTGGCAAGACTGTTTGATTATGGGAAAAATCTATTTGATTTATAAGGTATCATGACCCAGTGAGCCGTATTGTACTTTCTTCTCTGCTGCCTGGCTTAACTGTGTTGGCAATCAAGTCGGCCTCTCTGCTTCACAATCACAGGAGTCATGGCCTGCCTGTAGCAGTGACATGGGCCAAGGAAGGAAGGGTGAAGAACAGGAAGAAGAATTGCTCTTTAATTGTGCTTATTTGAATATTAAATTATTGCTCATGAAAATAGCTAGATTCAGCAGTCTGTGGCTTGGGGCACATTTTTCTGTTAATGTGATCAAGAGTCCTGCTTTGTAAGAACTCTGAGAGAACCCACACTTGAGTAAATGTCCTACAAAATCTTGTGACTCCAAAGAGGCTACCCATTGCCCAGTCAGCATGGCTCAGTGGTTGAATGTCGACCTATGAACCCAGGTCAAGGCACATGCCCGGATTGTGGGTTGAAGCCCCAGTAGGGGTATGCAGGAAGCAGCCAATCAATGATTCTCTTTCATCATTGATGTTTCTCTCTCTTTTCCTCTCCTTTTCTCTCTGAAATCAATAAAAAGATATTTTTTAAAATCATGCAGAGTATCAATTCCAAAAGGTACATCATAAAAAGGACTCACAATTCAGCTACTTTCAGGGAATTTCGTCTAGAGAGCACATCAAATAAATTACGATACTTCTGAGAATACTTTCATGTACATTATCTAGTTCTCTCAACAGCATTTAAAAATATTTTTATTGATTTTTTTACAGATGGGAAGGGAGATGGATAGAGAGTTAGAAACATCAATGAGAGATAAACATCGATCAGCCACCTCCTGCACGCCCCCTACTGGGAATGTGCCCGCAACCAAGATACATGCCCTTGACTGGAATCGAACCTGGGACCTTTCAGTCCATAGGCTGACGCTCTATCCACTAAGCCAAACCGGTCTCAGCTGAACAGCATTTTTGTGGATGTTAGTGATTTCCTTTGTTGGGGGGTTGGGAGCATAAATCAACTTTGCTTCCATTTGTATGACTAGTATGGGTTAACCTAAAATGAGATAAACATCTCCTCTTCCCACAGGTACAAAGTGACTAATTATCAAAGTGACCCAACCTGAATCGCTGCTTTCAAAGGAAGTATGGTAAAGCGATCTGTGCTTCTGCCCTCTCTGCAGAGGACTCAACCCAAGGGCTTGCTAGGAACTCTTAGTTATAAGAAAGACTGAAACCAAGAAGGGCTGGAATAGGAGGGAACACCCTCTAGGGCCAGATAATGTGCCCTGCTCTCTAAGGGGTATATATATCAGAGCAAATCTCTAAACCTAAATGGGCATAATAAATTCAAGTCTAGCCAAACATGGTGCAGGAAGGTAATGAGGCTTCTACAAAGCACTGTTAATGGATCTATTTGAACAGACATCAACAAGCCTGAAAGATAAGACCAGGTTCTTGGGTAAGGGGATTAGCAAAACCTACTCTAGACTGTGAGCTTCATGAGGGTAGAGGTCCCATCTGTTTCATTTACACACTCCCTTGTGCTTGGGGCAAAGCCAGGCATACATTCAGGGATCGTTAATAATTTGTGCAATGAACAAGATGATTGGGGTTCCCCAGCTAGCAAAGCTAGAGCACTAATCCTATCTAATAAAAGAGTAATATACAAATTGACTGCCCCTTTGCCACGCCCACAAGTCACGCCCACCAACCATGCCTACCAGCCAATCAGAGCAAGTATGCAAATTAACCCAACCAAGATGGCTAGGGCCACAGAGATAGCAGGAGGGAGGCTTGGGTTGCCCCTGGCGATGGAGGAAGCCAAGCTTCCACACACCCTGGCCGGCTTAGGCCTCCACTTAAGGCAACAAAGTTTCAGTGGCTAATAGCCGAAACTGGTTTGGCTCAGTGGATAGAGCGTTGGTCTATGGACTGAAAGGTCCCAGGTTTGATCCTGGTCAAGGGCATGTACCTTAGTTGTGAGCATAACCCCAGTAGGAGATATGCAAGAGACAGCTGACCAATGTCTCTCTCTCATCGATGTTTCTAACTCTCTATCCCTCTCCCTTCCTCTCTGTAAAAAATCAATAAAATATATATATTAAAAAAAAGTTATCAAAAGTTTCAATGGCTGTGTGAGCAGAAGGCTTGGCTCCACTCCAGGCTACAAAGTTTCATTTTAGAAGATAAATAAATCCCAGATACCAGGGCCTCTGCTTGGGTGGCTAGGGGGCGTGGCCAGCTTGCAAACCACCACAGGCCCCTCACCCAGGCCACCCTAATCCAGGACACCCTTAAGGCAAACCAGCTGGCCCCCTCCCATGCACCAGGCCTTTATCCTATCTAACAAAAGAGTAATATGCAGATTGACCATCATTCCAACACACAAGATGACTGCTCCCATATGGTCACAAGATCCTGCCCTCATGTGGACACAAGATGGCCGGCAGGGGAGGGCAGTTGGCAGGGACCAGGTCTGCAAAGGGAGGGCAGTTGGGGGTGACCAAGCCTACAGGGGAGGGCAGTTAGGGGCAAACAGGCTGGCAAGGGAGCAGATAGGCATCAATGAGGTTAGGGGGTGATCAGGCTGGCAGGCAGAAGCCATTATGGGCAATCAGGAAAGCAGGCAGGTGAGCAGTTGGGTGCCAGCAGTCCTGGATTGTGAGAGGGCAGTCAGGCATCCCTTGAGGGGTCCCAAATTGAAGAGGATGCAGGATGGGCTAAGCCCCCCCCCTCATGTACAAATTTCATGCACTAGGCCTCTAGTGGGTATAATAATTGTCTCCATCTCAAATGGTAGGATGATATTAGTTTAGCTAATGCATGTTCAGTACTTAACATTGTGCCTGGCACATAATGATTTCCCCAGCATGTCTACTAATAGAACAAGAGGCTATATTGAGTCCTTCAAACTATTGGTGAGAAGACTCCCCATCAAGCCAGGTCTCCATTGATTCCAGGACTTAGTGAGGCCCAGTGCACAGATGGGTGGAGGATAAGACTGACAGCGACCAACAGACACATTCAAGCCTGAGAAAAGTCCCAACTTGGGTCTTCTGCCTCATGTATTGGTAGCCAAGTATTTGAGTTGAGGCTTTCAAGTCAGATTTAAATCCCCATTCTGCCACTATGTTCTTTGTGACCCCAGGCAAGTTATAAATTTTTCTGAGCTCTTCTGTAAAATGAAGACAATAATAGTACTTCTTAAACAGTTGTGAGAGATAAATGAGAACATATTAAATTTGCAACACAGGTCCTGGCCGACAGGAAGCACTCAGCAATGGTAGCTGTAGTTAGCACTTTTATTGATCAGACATAGTATGATCTAGTGTTTTCTTAATTTCATCTTTAAGTCCCTGAGACGGGGCTTTGCACAGAATTGGTATTAATAATTACACATGGCTAACTCTTCCTCCTTTCTTTACCCCATCTGCTAAGCTGACAGTCAGCTGAAGAGCTAAGTTCCACTTCAAGCTGCAGGTTTGGCTGGCTCCAGGGAGCTCCGGGTATGTCTCATCTTTTTCCTGGAAGCACTGGTTAGTCAAAGCATGTTCTTCTTATGTTGGTATCTGAAGCATAAGAGTATAAGCCCAACCATACAGACACATTTCAAGCCCCTGCTTGAGACATATTAGCAAACATCTCATTGGTGAAGCATGTCAGATGGTCAAGTCTAAAGTAAAAATGTGGGGAAATACATTCTGTGGGAAGAGCCACAAAGTCACATGGCAAAAGTGTAGCTATAGGAAAGGGTGAAGACTGAGTCCAACAACTAGAAAGCCTTTCTTCATGATGCCCCTATATATTAAATCTCACATCTAGATATTAAATCCCAATTCATAATCTTGGAAATGCCTTCACATCGGCATTTACCATGTCAACATCTATGTATCTTTGTCCTTGACTCCCCACTAGACAAGGGAATTTTCAAAGGGAAAAATGGTGTCTTATTACTTTCTCTATCCCCAACACCTACCACAATGCCTGGCACATAGTACATCTCTCATGAATGAATGTTTGTTTTCATTGATGAATACATGTTTGTTTTCAGGAACAAGTGGATGTTTGTTCTCAAGAATGAATGGATGTTCATTGTGCTTGTTTTATTATCCCTTATCAGTCTCTGGGTTGACTGGGGCTTTGGAAGTTAGTGATGAGTCAGTGTCCTTAGGAACCCATGCCTGAGACAGCACCCTCTTCTGTAAATGGCTCATAGACCTTTTCATTGGATGCCCTCATCCTTCCTCCAAAGCTCCACTTCACCTTTTTATCCATGTTCAAGACCACTTTTAGGGGAAGGTCACTGTTTTGTTTCACTCCTAAAGAAGGGAAGTATTGTCTTCTCAAATACAAGTTTTCAACCAGCTGAAGTGGTTTAAATACACACAACTCTTTAGTCTTCGGGACTCACCTTTATCTATCCACCATTAAACTCTAATCTATGGAGAACTTTGAAGCAAGTTTTGGGCAACATGTCCAAAGAGCATTTGAGTAATGACCAACCTTTCAGCTCTTTCCCTGTTCATAATGAGTTCCTAGTAATAATCCTTGACTCTTCTCACACTGACAACCCTTAACTCCCCACACACAATTCAAAGAGAGATTTAACCTTCGTTTCTTTTTGTCTTGATCCTTAATCTCAGTATCCCACAAGGTCATGAGGGCATCATGCAACTAGAACTGAAGTCTTGCACTGAGAGCTTACATTTTTGAAGGTGAAGAGCAGATTAGGCCCCTGCATGATTTCATTTGATACGTGCTGCAAATACATCAACCAAGGAAGTCAAGAGTTGTTGGCTTGATTATTACAAAAATATTGGAGTACTCAGTTTACATTTTATTCTTCATTGGGTTTCATAATAGTAAACATTTCTATGTTCTGTCACAGATAATTTGCTTTTCTAAATACACTTTTTACAGTAAATTAAGAAGCATTTACTCAATAGGACACTTTCAGAATTTCCAGTGGGAGTATTTTTGCCCAAATGGGAAACTAGTGTTGTCAAAATTGTCTTTGTGAATTGCCATTGAGGTCAAATGGAAAACAGCCTTTTGGAACTCAATTACGGAATCATAGAAATCACATAGACCTTGAAGGCAAAGTAGCTCTTTTACTTTGGGTAAAACAGTGCAACTTACTTCTTAAGGTTGAACTAGAATGAGAACTAAGAATTCCAGGGCTGGATTCAACTAAAAAAAAAAATGGACACATTTTACAATAAAATTGTCTCTAACACCTTTGCTTTGTTTAGCTAAATGCTGTGGGGGAATTAAAAGATTTAGAAAACATGATGACTGCTCTTTATAATCCACCAGTCACATATGGTAAGCTACCAGAGAGAATACCAGACTGTACAGCGTGTTCTAGTTCAGAACTTCATAAACTTTAATGTCCATATTAATCATCCCTAATTCAGGAGTTCTGGGGTGGGGCCTGAGATTCTGCATTTCTATCAAGCTCTTAGGTAATACTAATGTAACTAGTCTATGAGTAGCAAAATTCTAGTTGTACAACATACTGGAATCTTGTGTAGGAATGTAAAGGTGAGGGACTGAAGGTGAAAATGGTGAAATTTTTTTTCCAGATCTGGAACAATGTGCCTCTAGCAAAGCCAAAGTTCCACCAAAGACTCTCACTTACAAAGACCCCGTGAGGAATCCGAATGAATCCTAGAGTGAATTATAAACAGGGTGCCCCCTAATTCAGGTTTGCTCATGCAAATAAACCCTTCCTAAGTTGGTAAAATGTAAAATAAATGTAGCTCCCACCTAAGAAGACAGGGTCTTAATATCACATAGTAGACTTCAGGTACTAAAGATATCTAAATATGTATATTTTATTAGATAAATAGATCTTTGCAGATATATTTCCATTGCGTATTTTGTGACACAAACATGCAAGTACAACCTCCATAGGTTCTTCTTTTTTTTTAAATATATTTTATTGATTTTTTACAGAGAGGAAGGGAGAGGGATAGAAAGTCAGAAACATCGATGAGAAAGAGACATTGATCAGCCACCTCCTGCACGCCCCACACTGGAGATATGCCCGCAACTAAGGTACATGCCCCCAACCGGAATCAAACCTGGGACCTTTCAGTCCGCAGGCTGACGCTCTATCCACTGAATCAAACCGGTTCCGGCTCCATAGGTTCTTATTACCCACCTAAGATTACTTGCAATCAAATAATTTCTAAACCTTAATAGTGCTCAGTGGGGATTATCTGCCAGAAAGGGGTGATAGACTTAATAAGCTGCATTCAAAATCTCATAATGTGCTTCTAAAAATGTGATGTGACTTGGGAAATTATAAAAGAAAACCGAAGAGAGAACAGAAACTGCTTAAAAGACAGAAAGGTCTCGTTGATATTTTTCAGAACATCGACTCTGTTCAGTTCTCAGAAGAGAATTAGAAAGTGAATCTGTTTCTTTATATTGTTTTTATCAATACAAAGTAGCTTTTTCCTCCATCACACACTAAGAATGTTGAGCAAATATTTCAAGAATATCAGTGTGAAATAGCACAACATTGTTACCCTGTTGTCCCCAACAACTGTCTCTAAGGAGCTGTTTAGATTGGTTGAAAGGACGAGCATTTGGGGCAGGAAGAGAGTACTGTTTGCTTAGAACTGGGAAGGGGTTATGGAAAGTAAGATTGCCAAGGCAAGTTGAGGCCAGATGGTAGGGAACCAGCTGAATGCCTAGCAAAGTGTCTGGATGCTCTTCTTTAGGTAAGCACATTTTTTTACCTTGAGATGAAATAAAATATGAAAAGGCCCATATTGAAGTGCTCGATTTTTGGCATTTGGCAATGCTTGGTGTGGGTCATTCACCCTTTTAATAGCTCCTCGGGGAGTTCTAAGGGTGGTTTAGTAGGGAGGGGCGTCCAAGTTCAAGGTAAATGCAATTGCAGACTGTTGAGAGAGACAGACTAATTCCCACAACCTTGGAATCAGACTCAAATCAGAGACTTCTCAGTGAGCCCAAAAGACTTTTAGAAAGAGGGGAAAGATGCCTAGCATGTCCCTGAAAACCTGACTGGGTGGTGGAGGGTGAGACATCCATATTTTCCTCATTAACTTATTCATGACATAAAGTACTATGTCTTACTGAGGAAGATGGAAAATATTTCACTGAAGTCTTGAGCTGGAAAAAAAATTAAGAGTTTTTTTTTCTCCCTTTGTGACCCAGGCCAAAGAAAAAGTTTGTCACTCTGAATATTTAAGAGAGGGTAAGCTAGACGAGCAGACACAGCCAAATCCTCCTGACTCATTACTGAGTAGCAGGAGCAGCATGCTCAATTAGCAGACAATTTAATTTACCCAGCCCCTAGGGTTGGAGGTGGTAGGGACACTGGAAATGGGGGAAGGTGTAAGGTGGAAATTAGAATTTTCCAAGTTATAAATTTACCCAGGAGAGTGGGACAGCAGGTGACCCCTCTGAGTGCAGCCAAGTCGACATGGCCGTCTGTCACTTCTGAGCTCCAATAGGTCACTAGTTCAACCCTGCTGTCTATATAGCTAAGATGAATAATGCATTATCAATGTGAGGAGCCTCAGATCATAAAACCAAAGGGGAATAAATCAGCCAAGATTGTCAAGATGTGAAAGAGGTGGAGATTTAAAGCTGAGACTCCACTAGGCCGGGTAATACTCTTCTAACTCTAAAGACGCTGGTTGCTTTCTCCCTTAGTCAGAAGGGCTTTAGTGCTGCCCAATATGAACACCGCCCTGAACTGAATTTATTTGGCTCCTGGTGAGGGAGGGTTATTGGCGATAATAGCATCCCCATGGAGATGGCTTTGATCCTTGTGGTTTTTAGCCAACGTTTGCTCTCTGCTCCACTCTTGCACGCACATTCATTATTTTCTTCATTAATTCTTTCATTCAGCTGTGATTGTTTACACACCTGCTATGTATCAAGTGATGTGCAAAGCATGGGAGAATACAATGCCGACCAAGACTCAGGCCTGCCCCTAATAGGCTTTTAGTGGAGGAAGTGTTGGATTCTAGATTGTTCCAGAATAGCCCATGCAAGAAGCCACTCTATTCCACAGAGTGTTATAAGTCCTTCTGAGGGAAAACTGAATTTCTATTCTGACTTGGACTGTACAAGAGGTTCCAGACTGCCTCACTGTATAAGAGAGGAAGATGTTTGGTAAAAATTAAACTAGAACTTTTTTCTCCTGATCATACTACATGAGTGACAGACTGTATGCCTCTCTAGGTGGATTCCCAGAGTCAAACCTGGGTTAATATATGTGAGGCTTCACTTTCTTTTCTGAGAACATTCCTGAATAAAAATGAGTCTCCCAAGAAATCTGTTCTAGTTTCATCTTAATGTGACAAGATAATTCTTGAGGTATTAATTTATATTCTCCTTCTCTCTATGTATTTTCCTTTTCCTTTTTCTGTTTCAAGCTGATTACAAGACCCTGGGCTTCCTCACCTCAGAGAAAGCTGGCAGAGAGAAAGCTGAAGTTGATTATTTAGAGTGCCACTGAGGCCACAGAAAGAGAAAAAGGGAGCCTTAACGCAGTGACCTTGAATGCTAAACAACCAGAAGGTGCTACCTTTTATGACTTCTGGAAATTGAGGAGAGATCGACACATCTGCACCCTGGAGAGTGAGCCAAACAGACCACAGTGGAGAAAGACTGTGAGGTGCCCCTAGAAAGGCTTCCACTGGCCACAGGGACTCCCATTCTAGGGGAATGCTATGTTCAGGAAAGCCTTTGGAGTGGCGGTAGCATACGAACTGGGACAAAGGGCCTCTCAATAGTAACCAATATAACAGTTAACCTAAAGACTTAAAGGCAGGTGTGTGTGTGTGTGTGTGTGTGTGTGTGTGTGTGTGTGTGTCTTCTCACTTTTAAACCACAGGACCTCTGCATCACCCTAGGAGTGGGGATAGCTTCTAAAGATTTGAATTTCCTATCAATCTAGCCTGATGGGATCATAATAGAAACTAAATTGATTTCTTTAGATAAAGATAAGAATTGCAATAGTCGTACAGTACTGAGGATATCTACAAAGTTATACCTTCCACTCTACCCAGATCCTTCTCTCCTTAGCTGTTTGTGTGTGTGCCAGGGTGGGGATATCAGGCCTGCACACAGACCTATCTTAGAATAAAGTCTGTCCCTATGAGATAGAGATCTTTACCTGAATAAAAGCTTTTCTGGAGTAGAGCCCTCCAAGATGTACATGTATATTCTATGTTTCTATTCTCCCTCTCTCTCTCTCTCTCTCTCTCTCTCTCTCTCTCTCTCTCTCTCTC
>JAAGEH010000137.1:4233954-4254767 GCA_011751065.1 Lasiurus cinereus | reverse complement strand
TCTCTCTCTCTCTCTCTCTCTCTCTCTCTCTCTCTCTCTCTCTCTCTTCCTCTCCTTATCTCTATCTCTCCCTTATCCTCCATTTTTTTCCTCCTTTCCTCCGTTTTCCCCTCCCTCTCTCCCTGTCATACTATACTCTGTTGTCACTTTACAAATACCAAGAAAGGATGGTCAAGTCTGTCTGGGATAATGTGGAAATATCTCCAAGAATCAACGTGCAGAAAAGTGTGTGTGGAATGATTCTTTTTGTGTAAATAAAAGCAATTATTTGAATAGATAGACATTGATTAATTTTTTGATATGTGCCTAAATAATTTGGGGGATTGCAGAAAGAGAAACAAAAATATAGCAACAGTAGTTCCCTTTAGGGAAAGACTGAAGATGCAAGGAGAGAAATGTTCACTTTCAATTTTTGTTTTTTCATTTCTATACTGTTTGAATTTTCTAACCATGTAAATGCTTTATTTTTAAAGACTCCTGAGATCATATAAAATCTGAGTTTCATATAAAGCTTTTTTCCGTTGTTCTTTAATCATCTCTGTATATAAACAACTAATAATTATGAGTTACTAAAAATAATATTGCACCATGCTTGTCCAATAATTCTAATATTGTGATTTCACCACCTATAGGCCAGAATAATTCCGAGATGATACTGAAGACACCTCAAATTTCATGGCTGGCTCAGGCAGGGGGCTAGGCTCTAGCTTGAAGAAGTTTATGTAACAGATAGAGAAGGTATACTGTTGATTACATCTGCTTCCCCCACCCCAAACCCTCAAA
The DNA here is from genome assembly GCA_011751065.1 of Lasiurus cinereus. Classification (NCBI taxonomy): domain Eukaryota; kingdom Metazoa; phylum Chordata; class Mammalia; order Chiroptera; family Vespertilionidae; genus Lasiurus; species Lasiurus cinereus. The sequence goes on along the minus strand of JAAGEH010000137.1, from coordinate 4,253,984 downwards.
TGCTCTGTAAGGAATCTAGAAACTGCTATGTGGACTCAACTTCCATATAGGCATAAAGCTGACATTGCCCAAAACATTTTTAATTAAAAAGAAAAACAACAATATTGACATAGAAGCCGGATCAAGGTTAGAACTGAGTGTTTTATTAGAAATTGATATGAAATGTTGATATTTGATCAGGAACCCAAGAATGCTCAAATCCTGTTTATGATCAATGATCTGGCCCTTGCAAGGGCTTCCATCCCCAGGGGCAGTAGCTGTGGTTAGTGGAATGCAATAAGCCCTCTAGTCGAAGCTTCAGGCCCACACCCCCAGGCAGAGGCTCTAGTAAAAGGGGCTACATGATAGTATTCCGTCAAGATATCTATTCCCAGTGGATAGAAGGACTGTTCTGGCGCCCTAAGAAATCCTTCAGTTCCAGTGTCTTTCCCATCCATGTCAAACCATTAAAACCAAGTTTCATTAAAATAAACAAAACTTGCCCTAACCGGTTTGGCTCAGTGGACAGAGCGTCGACCTGCAGACTGAAGGGTCCCAGGTTCGATTCCGGTCAAGGGCATGTACCTTGGTTGCGGGCACATCTCCAGTAGGAGGTGTGCAGGAGGCAGCTGATCGATGTTTCTACATCTCTCCCTTCTCTGTAAAAAAAAAATCAATAAAATATATATTTGTTTAAAAATAAAAAAATAAAGTCAGATTTTCAAATCACATTTTTATAAACTGTTAAACTGAGATTTCCAAAAACTACAAAGAGCCAAAACTGGTTTGGCTCAGTAGATAAGAGCATCAACCTGGGGACTAAAGGGTCCCAGGTTCGAATCCAGTCAAGCGCATGTACCTTGGTTGCGGGCACATTCCCAGTAGAGGGTATGCAGGAGGCAGCTGATTCTCTCTAATCGATGTTTCTAACTCTCTATCCCTCTTCCTTTCTCTCTGTAAAAAAATTAATAAAATATATTTTAAAAAACTACAAAGAGCCGAACCCAGTTTGGCTCAGTGGATAGAGCGTCAGCCTGCAGACTGAAAGGTCCCAGGTTCGATTCTGGTCAGGGGCATGTACCTTGGTTGCGGGCACATCTCCAGTAGGGGGCGTGCAGGAGGCGGCTGATCGATCTCTCTCTCTCATCGATGTTTCTAACTCTCTATCCCTCTTCCTTTCTCTCTATGAAAAATCAATAAAATATATTTAAAAAAAACTACAAAGAACATTCAATCACATTGCTTTCACTTACAAAGTAGAAGATATTTTTTCCTTTAGTTAATCATCATCATTATCATCATCTTATATAATAAAAGCCTAATATGCAAATTGTCCCCTCAAGTGGTCATTCAACTGGGAGATCAGGAGTTCACCCACTTGCTATGAAGTGCACTGACCACCAGGGCACAGCAGGGGTGGAACACAGTGGACGTTGGTGAAGTCCTATGACCTCTCGCTGGCTACCTGGGGGCAGGGATGACAGGGATGGAGGTACAGTGAGAATGCAGGGTGTCCACTGAGCTCGCTCTCACTCCCCCTTCTCTTCTCCCCCGGGATGCCAGGGCTCATGTGCTGGGAGAGCCCCCCTCCCCATACTGCCCCTGTGCTCAGGTGCCAGGAACCCGAAAGTAGCCCGCCCCACAACCACATGGCCTCTTCCAGGTGACCAGGCCGCAGCCATGGGCCGGTCAGGCTTCCTGTGGATTTGCGCAGGGGTTGGTGTGCAAGGCCAGCTAGGAGAGAGTATGCTGCCTGCCCGCTTCCATGTGGCCCACAGTGTCTGGCCACACTCACTGCATCTCTGCGTGGGGACTCAGGTACCATGACTCGGGCAGAGGGGGACGTGCAGGAGCCCAGGGGCCTGGGTGCTGCCCAGGGCCCAGAGGTCAGCTGGGACCTGCCCTTCCATGCTAGATGCTCATGCTTCGATCACCAGCCAGGCCTAGGGACTGCACCTGTGCATGAATTTAGTAGTAGTAGTAATAATAATAATAATAATAATAATAATAATAATAATATATCTTTTTTTACCACTTGCGATTTATTCCAGGTATGCAAATCTGAATCAATATTCAAAAATCAACGAATGTAATTAAGATTGAAATTAGAAGAGGAACTTAAACTCCTTCATTCTGAGTGGAATGCAAAATGGTGCAGCCACTTTGGAAGACAGTTTGGCAGTTTTTTACAAATCTCAATATACTCTTACCATATGATTCAGCAATTGTGCTCTTTGGTATTTACCCAAAAGTGTTGAAAAATGATGTCCACATAAAAACTTGCATACAGATGTTTATAGCAGCCTTATTCATAATTGCCCCAACTTGTAAGCAAGCAAGATGTTCCTCAGTAGGTGAATGGGTAAACTGTGGTGCATCCAGACAACGGACTATTATTCAGTGCTAAAAAGAAATAGCTATCAGTCCAAGAAAAGATATGAAGGAATCTTAAATGCATATTACTAAATGAAAGAAGCCAATCCGAATAGGCTATCTACTGTGTAATTCCAATTATATGGCATTTTGGAAAAGACAAAACTGTAGAGACACACAAAAATCAGTGGTTGCTAAGGTTTGGGGAGAGGGAAGGATTAATTAGTGGAACACAGAGGATTTGGTGGGGAATAGAGGACAGTGAAACTAATCTGTATGATACTATAATGGTGGATACATGTATTTTACATTTGTCCAATCCCATAGAACGTACGTTACCAAAATTAAACCCTAGTGTAACTATGAACTTTGGGGAATGATGTGTTGATATTGGTTCATTGATTGTAATGAATGTACCACTCTGGTAAAGAATGTTGTTTAGGGGCATATAAAAACTCTGAATTTTCTGCTTAATTTTGCTGTGAAACTAAAACTTCTAAAAAATAAAGTCTCCTTATAAAAATAGAATGACCACAGACAGTCTAGAGCACTGCTCTTCCAAATTTTTTTTATGTGCAGATCATCAGTAAAACATTTAGAGTATTCCTCCTTAATAAATGAATACTTGCATTTATAAATTTTATGTGTTGAATATGTTATGCTACTACATTATGTAAATTATGACAAATATATTGCAAATATAAATGTTCAAAAATTTATTTTTAAAATATTGCTTATGGTTATGTTTATTTTTTAGGAAATTTTGAGAGTTATTTTTTTATTGTTTAAAGTATTGCAAATAGGAGAGGAAAATGGTGGCGGAGTAGACGGACGCTTCTGGAGCTTTGTCGCTGGGCAGAGGGAGAGAGAGTGGCTGAGAGTTGCATTGGGAGTGTTTGTTGGCAAGCTAGGAGTCAGTTGTCCTCCAGGGGAAGGCAGGGAACTACTGGAAGGGGCTCTCCCGGCCAGGCAGCCCCACTGCCACGGGGGTTTTTGTCCGCTGGAGCCACCAGCACGAACGCAGAGCCTGAGCCATCTTGCAGTGGGAGGTGGATGTCTGCGGCGGTCTGCGGCCCATGGCTGGGCACCCATCGAGCAGCCAGGGACCTGGAGACCCAGAACTCTGCTCTCCAATCGGCGCAGACACGCGGCGGAACCAGAGATCCACAGAGCACACAGAAAGGTCAGATTGCGCCTGACTTAAGAGGGAGGTGGATGTCTGCCGAGGTCTGAAAGCTGCGGCTGACGGAGACACCCACAGAGCAGCCAGGACCCAGAGCGCGGCTTCCCAGGCAACACAGACGCTCAGGCGGAGGATTCAGAGATCCACAAGGCGCGCGGAAGGGTCAGACTTAGCCTGGGCCAGGTGCCTTGTGTGCTGTACCTGGTCGTGTTGTAGTTTGTGCCTTTCAATCAACGTAGGAGAGAGAACTACATAACCAGACACCCAGAGAAGAAAGACCATGGGCAGAAAAAGAAACAGCCCACAAAAGACAGAAAGGCAGGTTTCACCAGAAAAGGAAGTAAACGAAATAGAACCACAAATAAGCCTACCAGAGAAAGAGTTCAGAGAAATTATCGTAATGTGGTTGAAAAGAATGGAAGACAAATTTGACAATTTGAGTAAGAGCCAAGAGGAAATAAAGAAGACGCAAGAAGAAATGCAGAAGAACCTAGAGGAGGTGCAGAATAAACAAGAAGAAATGAATAATGACATCACTGCTATAAAGAACTCAATAGAAAGCATCAAAAGTAGACTAGAAGAAGCAGAGGACCGCATCAGTGAGCTAGAAGACACAGTAGGAAAAAATACCCAAGTACAGCATCTTCTAGAAAAAAAAAGTTAAAAAGCAAGAGGAGAGTCTAAGGGAACTTTGGGATAACATGAAACAAAATAACATCCGCATAATTGGGGTTCCAGAAAGAGTGGAAACTGAACAAGGATTAGAGAACATGTTTGAAGAAATAATGACAGAAAATTTCCCCAATATAGAAAAGAAAAAATCCACACAAATCCAAGAAGCTCACAGAGTCCCAAGCAAAATGAACCCCAACAAACCGACACTGAGGCACATTATAATTAAATTGGCAAACACCGACGACAAAGTAAGAATCTTAAAAGCAGCCAGAGAGAAACAGAAAGTTACCTACAAAGGAACCCCCATAAGACTAGCTACTGACTTCTCAACAGAAACTCGTCAGGCCAGAAGGGAATGGAATGAAATATACAAAGTCATGCAAAGGAAGGGTCTGAATCCAAGAATACTGTACCCTGCAAGACTCTCAATCAAAATTGAAGGTGAAATCAAAAGCTTCACAGACAAAAAAGGACTAAGGGAATATATTACCACCAAACCAGCAATGCAGGAAATGTTAAAAGGTCTGCTGTAATAAAAAGAAAGAGGAAGCGAAGAAGGAACTCGGGGGTAAGGACTAAAAATGGCAACAGATAAGTACTTATTAATAATAACTTTAAATGTAAACGAATTAAATGTTCCAATCAAAAGACATAGGGTAACCGATTGGATAAGAAAACATGATCCATATATCTGCTGTCTGCAAGAAACCCACCTTAGGAAAAGAGATGCACACAGATTGAGGGTGAAGGGATGGAACATGGTATTTCAGGCAAATGGAAATGAAAAAAAATCTGGGGTTGCAATACTTATATCTGACAAATTAGATCTCAAAGTGAAGGACATAACAAGAGATAAAGAAGGCCACTTCATAATACTAAAGGGAACAATCCAACAAGAAGAAATAACTCTGGTAAACATATATGCACCCAATATAGGAGCTCCTAAATACATAAAAAAAATCTTGGAGGACATTAAGGAAGAGATTGACAGCAATACAATCATAGTAGGAGACTTTAATACCCCACTGTCACCATTGGACAAATCCTCTAAACAAAAAATCAGCAAAGAAACATCAATCCTAAATGACTCACTAGAACAGATGGAATTAATTGACATCTTCAGAACATTTCACCCCAAAGCCACAGAATATACATTCTTTTCCAGTGCACATGGGTCATTTTCAAAGATAGATCATATGTTGGGTCATAAGAAAAGTCTCTTCAAATTCAAGAAGATAGAAATCATATCAAGCATTTTCTCAGACCACGGTGGCATAAAACTGGAAATCAACTATAATAAAAACAATAGAAAGAAATCAAACACATGGAGACTAAACAGCATGCTATTAAACAACGACTGGGTAACCAGAGAGATCAAGGAAGAAATAAAAAACATCATGGCAACAAATGACAATGACAACACAACAATACAAAATTTATGGGACACAGTGAAAGCAGTCTTGAGAGGGAAGTTCATAGCCCTACAAGCCTATTGCAAAAAACAGGAAACAATGGTAATAAATTACCTAAACCTACAACTCAAAGAGCTAGAATGTGAGCAACAAGAAAAACCCAGTGTACTCAGAAGGAAGGAAATAGTGAAGATCAGAGCGGAGATAAACAACTTGGAGACCAAAGAAACAATTCAAAAGATCAACAAAACAAAGAGCTGGTTCTTTTAAAAGATAAACAAGATTGATGGACCCCTAGCCAGGCTCACCAAGAAGCAAAGAGAGAAGACCCAAATAACCAAAATCAGAAATGAAAGAGGAGAAATAACAACAGACCCTGTGGAAATACAAAAGATTGTTAAAAAAATACTATGAACAACTCTATTCCAACAAATTGGACAACCTGCAAGAAATGGACATTTTCCTAGAAAAATATAACCTCCCAAAACTCAATGAGGAGGAAGCCAAACATCTCAATAGTCCAATAACTATGGAAGAAATTGAAGCAGTAATCAAAAAGCTTCCAGCAAATAAAAGCCCGGGTCCAGATGGCTACACAGGAGAGTTTTACCAAACATTCAAGGAAGAATTAAAACCTATCCTCCTCAGACTATTCAAAAACATTCAAGAAGAAGGAATACTACCAAACACCTTCTATGAAGCCAGCATCACCCTAATACCAAAACCAGATAAAGACAACACAATGAAAGAGAATTATAGCCCAATATCTCTCATGAACATATATGCCAAAATCCTCTACAAAATTCTAGCAAACCGGATCCAGCAGTACATCAGAAAGATCATACACCATGACCAAGCAGGATTCATCCCAGGAATGCAGGGATGGTTCTAAATCTGCAAATCAATAAATGTGATACATCACATAAACAAATTGAGAGATAAAAATCACATAGTCCTATCAATTGATGCAGAAAAGGCATTTGACAAAATCCAACATCCTTTCTTGATAAAAACTCTCAGCAAAGTGGGAATAGAAGGATCATACCTCAACATCATAAAAGCCATATATGATAAACCCACAGCTAACATCATACTCAATGGGCAAAAACTAAAACCATTTCCCCTAAGAACAGGAACAAGACAGGGATGCCCACTCTCACCTCTCCTGTTCGACATAGTACTGGAAGTATTAGCCATTGCAATTAGACAACAAGAAGAAATAAAAGGCATCCAAATTGGAAAAGAAGAAGTAAAGCTGTCCTTATTTGCAGATGACATGATACTGTACATAAAAAACCCAAAGGACTCCATTCCAAAACTAATTGACTTAATTAATGAATTCGGCAATGTAACAGGATACAAAATTAATGCTAAGAAGCCTGTGGCATTTCTATACACTAACAGTGAATGATAGAGAGAGAAACTAAAAAAGCAATCCCATTTACCATCCACCAAAAAAATTAAGATACCTAGGAATAAACCTAACTAAAGAGGTAAAAGACCTTTATGCAGAAAACTACAGGACACTGAAAAAAGAGATAGAGGAAGATGTTAACAGATGGAAGAGCATACCATGCTCATGGATTGGGAGAATCAACATCATTAAAATGTCCATACTACCCAAAGCAATCTACAGATTCAATGCACTACCCATTAAAATACCAACGACATATTTCACAGACCTACAAAGAATTCTTCATAGATTCATCTGGAACAAAAAAAAAGACCACAGATAGCTACAGCAATTCTGAAAAAAAAAGAATAAAGTAGGTGGGATCTCAATACTAGACTTCAAGCTATATTACAAAGCAACTGTTCTCAAAACAGCCTGGTACTGGCACAAGAACAGACATATAGATCAATGGAATAGAATAGAGAACCCAGATATCCACCCAAACCACTATGCTCAATTAATATTTGACAAAGGAGGCATGAACATACAATGGAGCCAAGATAGCCTCTTCAATAAATGGTGTTGGGAAAATTGGACAGATACATGCAAAAAAATGAAACTGGACCACCAACTTACACCAAATACAAAAATAAACTCAAAATGGATACAGGACTTAAACATTAGAAGGGAAACTATAAAAATACTAGAGGAATCCACAGGCAGCACAATCTCAGATATATGCCGAAAGAACTTCTTCACTGATACTGCTCCAAAGGCAATGGAAGCTAAAGAAAAAATAAACAAATGGGACTACATCAAAATAAAAAGCTTTTGCACAGCAAAAGAAACCATCAACAAAACAACAAGAAAGATCAATGCATGGGAGAACATATTTGCAAATGCTATCACTGATAAAGGTTTAATCTCCAAAATCTACAACCAACTTATACAACTTAATAGAAGGAAGATGAAGGATCCAATAAAAAAATGGGCAACGGACCTAAATAGAACCTTTTCAAAAGACGACAGAAGGAAGGCCAAGAGACACATGAAAACATGTTCAAAGTCATTAATCATCCGAGAGATGCAAATCAAAACGACAATGCGATACCATCTTACACCTGTCAGAATGGCAATCATCAACAAATCAACAAACGACAAGTGTTGGCGAGGATGCGGAGAAAAAGGAACCCTTGTGCACTGTTGGTGGGAATGCAGACTGGTGCAGCCACTGTGGAGAACAGTATGGAGTTTCCTCAAAAAACTAAAAATGGATCTCCCATTTGACCCTGTAATACCACTCTTAGGAATTTATCCTAATTACAAACACCATCAGAAAGGATTTATGCACCCCTATGTTCATAGCAGCACAATTTACAATAGCCACAATTTGGAAACAGCCTAGGTGCCCGTCAGCAGATGAGTGGATCAGAAAACTGTGGTACATCTACACAATGGAATTCTATGCTGCCATTAAAAAGAAGGAATTCTTACCATTTGCAGCAACCTGGTTGGAACTGGAGAGCCTTATGCTTAGTGAAATAAGCCAGTCAATGAAGGAGAAGCATCACATGATCGCACTCATTGGGGGATAATAAAGAACATTATAAACTGATGAACAAAAGGATAAATACAGAGACAGTAAAGCTTCAAACAGACTGTGAAATTACAGCAGGAAGATTAAAGTTAGGTGAGGTAGATAAGAGATCAATCAAAGGACTTGTATGCATGCATATAATCATAACCAATGAACATAGACACTGGGGGTTGGGGTATGCCTGGGAGGGAGGGGGGCAATGGGGAGATATGTATAAAAAATTAATAAAAATTTAAAAAAAGTATTGCAAATAGCAGTACATATGTCTCCTCCTCCCCATTGACCTCCCCCCGCCTACCCTATCCCCCAGTACATGCCCTCACCTGCCCCCCCAGTATCTTGAATCCATTGGTTATGCTTACGTACATGCATACAAGTCCTTCAGTTGATCTCTTACAGCCCCTCCCCCCCCAATCTCCCCTGCCTTCCTGCTGTAGTTTGACAGTCTGTTCACTGCTTCTTTGCCTCTGTATCTATGTTTTCGTCCCGATTCTTTTCTTTAAAAATATCTAGCCTCTGCAGACTAGAAATAAACCTATAAGAACAAAAAATGTTTGAGTCCCAATTTCAATGTCCAACAGTTCTGAGTCCCAATTTCTTTTTTTTTTTAATATATTTTATTGATTTTTTTTACAGAGAGGAAGGGAGAGGAATAGAGTTAGAAACATCGATGAGAGAGAAGCATCAATCAGCTGCCTCCTGCACACTCCCTACTGGGGATGTGCCCGAAACCAAGGTGCCCCTGACCGGAATAGAACCCGGGACCTTTCAGTCCGCAGGCCGATGCTCTATCCACTGAGCCAAACCAGTCTCGGCTCAGACAGTTTCTTATGTGTACATGTCAGCAATGATATCTGGATGGTGGACAAATGATGGCAATGCAGGTCCGACCCTCTCTGGTTTGGTCCTAGGCATCCTGTAGTGACACACAGCTGCTGACTGCTCGGATGGCAAGGCGTCGTCAGCATCTTCCATCTCTGGACTGTTTCTCCTCTTGTGATTATGTTTCATCATTTCAAAATTTCTTAGTATATTTTAGTGTACATAATGAAATAATCATTAATATAGTTTATAAATAAGTAGCATACATTAAGGGTGTACTCAGAATATCTTTATTATAAGGAGTTCAAGTGCCACTAGAAGCAGAGCTGAGACAAAAACCTTGGTGTAGGCATATCATCTAGTAGGTGATTCTGGAAGCAAGAATGAAGAAACAGGGAGCAGGAGACAAGGAAGATGGAAAAGCTAATATCCTGTTGAGCTGATTCCCTCTGTGGACAACAGAGATTCAGTCTTACTAGGGGCCCTCTAGGGAACTACCAAATGTGCCTTTTTTTAAAAAAATATATATTTTATTGATTTCTTACAGAGAGGAAGAGAGAGGGATAGAGAGTTGGAAACATTGATGAGAGAGAGACATCGATCAGCTGCCTCCTGCACTCCCCCTACTGGGGACGTGCCCGCAACCAGGATACATGCCCTTGACCGGAATCGAACCTGGGACCTTCCAGTCCGCAGGCCAACATTCTATCCACTGAGCCAAACCGGTGTTGGCCAAATGTGCCTTTTAATTGGAATTGTTCCTACAAAAGAGGTAAACCTGGAGAATTTATCTCTAACTGACATCACCCATTGGGTGTTCAGTCTGCCCAAACACATGCATTCCAGCCTCTCCTGTGTGGGCTAAGTTCCCCATAACAGATAGACGCGGCTGACACTTGGGGTGAGACTGTCAATGTGTGTGGAAACTGTCCACCCCAAGTGATATAGTGTGGTACACCAAGAGCATTTGCTACAAAGACTGTGCTACAACAGAAGTTTGGAGATCCTTAGTTTGTTAAAATGAAGGAAGGATCCTCTCTGACCCTTTAAAGCACATACATGTCAACATCAAGGACCATATGATCACATTAATTATTACTTCCTGTTGAACATAGTTTTCCTTTCACTGTTCTGAGAGTGGCTCTAAGATGTTCTGACATCAAACTGAATTAGGTGAATATCCTGGATCCTTTGCTTCCTGACTGTGACCCTTTAAGAAAACAAACACAACACTATTATCAGACCTTAAAAATTAATAATTTCTTAAGATCACTAAATACCCAGTCAATGTTCAAATTTCTATTTATCTCATACATACTTTTTAACCATTTGTTTGTTTGAACTAGTATCTAAATAAAGTCAACACATCATAATTGAATAATCTGTCCGTTAAATCTCTTTAATTCTGTGCCTGCCTCCTCTATCTCTTTTTTCTTTCAATTGGTGATGAAGCTAGATTGTTTATTGTGTAGACTCCCCAAAATCTGAATTTTGCTGATTGTATCTTCCCGGTATCATTTAATTTGTTTTCCGCCTCTGTATTTCCTGTAAATTGGTAGTAGGATCTAGAGCAGTGGTTCTCAACCTTCCTAATGCCACGTCCCTTTAATGCAGTTCTTCATGTTGTGGTGACCCCCAACCATAAAATTATTTATATGGTTGGTCAGATTCAGGCTTCCACTTTTTGACAAAACTATTTCATAAGTGGTGGTGTGTTCTTCCATCAGGAAGAGAACAAAATATCTGGTTGTTTCTTTGTAATGCTACTGGTCACTGATGATTAATGCCTAGATCAATGCAAATTGATACTGTAGGTCATTAATAAACATGTTAAATAAGGACTCATCTGAAAGTAGCCCCAACAACTCTGATAAATACTTTCTGGCAAATTAGTAAACCAAAGAAAGGTGAACTTAAGCAGGATACTTTGTATTATTCCAACGCCCTTTGTTCATGGTTTTTCAATCTGCTTGAATCCATTGAAACAACCTCAAAGTCCAGATCAAATCAAATTTAGCTTTCTGCATGCAAACATTTCCTTAACTGAAACTCATCATTAAATACCAAACATGTGACATGTTTCACATCCCCTGGACCCATAATTTCTATAATTCACTAAAAGGGGCTAGTTTATTGTGAAAGTTTAAAATAAAGATAAAAAGATTCTAAAATGGTGTGTGGAAATAATAAAAGTGCCCATGTGGCCGAGACCGGTTTGGCTCAGTGGATAGAGCGTCAGTCTGCGGACTAAAGGGTCCCAGATTCGATTCCGGTCAAGGGCATGTACCTTGGTTGCGGGCACATCCCCAGGAGGGTATGTGCAAGAGGCAGCTGATCGATGTCTCTCTCATCGATGTTTCTAACTCTCTCTCCCTCCCCCTTCCTCTTCTGTAAAAAATTAATAAAATATATATTTAAAAATAAATAAATAAATAAAAGTGCCCATGCAAATCCCACATTAAAAAAACTGAAGAGGGATGGCTTCAGAAATGACAGAGCTACATATGTCATTTCTGGTGCTTGAAAAATATAGAAATAAAATTGAGGCGAGATAAACTATTAAGGTCTAAGAAGAAAATTGGAACAGGAAAACCATATTCGTAGCTTTATATCTTAAATCCCAGATACATAGTATGTGTAATTGCTCTTGATTTTAAACAGATTTTTATTTTGGTTGCAACAATAGATTCATTAGCAAACTGGAAAAATCCATGTGGCCCAAACCACACAGCTTTAGGGAAGGGTTCAAGCTAGAAGTTCATACCGGAGACTCATTATGAATGGTGTAGTTACCAAATAGCAGTCTCTTGGATATGCCAAGCCCTTTAAAAACACAATTCATTGTGACAACTTTGTGAAATTGCTATTATTATCTCCATTTTATTAATAAGGAAGCTGAGACTCAAAAAAAAAAGCTAAGTGGTTTTCCCATAGTCTCTCAGCTAGTAAGTGGCAGAGACAGCTTTTAAAGCCAAGGTCTGTCTATCCAAGCCTTTATAATACTCTGCCTTGTGACAGTTTGGAAACAACATGAGGACATGACATTTATAGAGCATCTTCATTTAAATTGTCCATTAAGAGCCACCACATAGCTTGCCTGAAGCTCAACAAATAAACACAGTGCTCTTAATAGCTATACTCCACCAGCAATGGGAAGGTAGTATGAAACTTCATACTTAGACATTGGCCCTGAAGGTCAGCCTCGGATCCATTAAATTTTAGTCTTTCCATCAGTAGCCTGGGAGACAGAACAGTAAGTCTGCTCAACATGTTTACATATAATGGCATTCTGGGAATGGGAAATTCCAAGGAAGAAACTGCCCTGTAAGCCTGAACTATAGTATCAAAAGCCCCTAATGAAAAATCAGGAAACAGAAAGCAAGAGGAAAGAGTTCAGCAAAGACAACCACTAATATTCAATACAATAAAATCCAAGATAGCCATGCCCATATATTACAAACATACCTTCAGACTTAACTCCTAAACATGTTAGCTAAGTGGCTGTCATTTAATCAAGGTCCAAGTGAAACCATATAAGCAGAAATATTGCATAAAGGTTCTAAAAAAATCCCTTCACTCTAGAGCAGTGGTTCTCAACTTTCCTAATGTGCGATCCTTTAATATAGTTCCTCATATTGTGATGACCCTCAACCATAAAATTATTTTTGTTGCTACTTCATAACTGTAATTTTGCTGCTGTTATGAATCGTAATGTAAATACCTGTGTTTTCCGATGGTCTTAAGAGACCCTGCTAGTGGTTTAGAACAACAGATTGAGAATCACTGCTCTAGAGTATGCCCTTTTGGTTCTGCTATTTAAAAATTCAAAAAGTCTGTTGCCAAACAGGAAGAAGGTGGAGGTAAGTAGGTCAAGGGGGCTAAACACATGTTGACAGCAGCAGACTGACTTTGGGTGATGAACACAAAATGCAATATACAGATGATGTATTATAGAACTGTACAATTGATACTTATCATATTAACCAATGTCACTCCAATAAATTTCATATAAGTTTTTAAAGTTAAAATAAAATAAAATAGAATGTCTGACTGAAAAGCTACAGAGATGATTGAACAGTCTAACTATAAAACCTTAGGAAGGACAGTGAAAGAAACTAAAAATTTTACAAACGCCACAAAGAAAAATAGGAATGCTTTAATAATGGTATCTTTAAAAATTACAGATATACTAGTAAGCTTATTGGAAATATTAAACTATTGCAAATTGTAAAGAGTTTTCAAGCATGTTCCTAATATTAATCTACTCAAATCATTAACTCCATCAGGACAGTTTTTCTTCTACTCAACCCAAATTTATTTTTTTATTCTTTCCTTTCCATGGAATGGTATAAGAAATAAACTCTTTTGAATAACAAATTCTTTACTAATTATTTTAATATGTTCTCCATTCTATCCTCTCCATTCTAAAAGTTCAAAATAATTGGCTAGGATATCTTGGGGTTGGAAGAGTTCTGTAGTAGTTAAAAGCAATAAAATGCAGATATTTCTATTCATAAAAGGAAGGCCCAAGAGTGAAAAAAAAACATTACCAGTGCAGAGCACCAGCATTGTATTGAAATTATTCCTTTCAAATGGAGGACTAGCTCTAATTTATCCTTTTGGCTTACGTTTCCCTTTGAAGCAACCCAGAACCCAAGATTGAAGAACTTCAACAAAACTTAGTTTTATAAAGTACTTTACAGTTTATAAATCAATTTTTGCATTCTTTTCCTATGTAATTTTCCTGCAAATTCTGTGAGGGAAACAGCAGGGGGATTTTGATTTCTTTTCTGTCAGATAAAGGCCCTGTCACCTGTTTTATCAGGGTTCTCCAGAGAAACAAAACAAATTGGAAACAGGAGCTATAAGTAAAGACAGATATAGATAGATAATAGAGATAGAGATGACAGAGATAGATAGAGATAGAGATAGAGAGAGGTAGAGATAAGTGTAGATATAGACAGGTGTTGCTATAGACACCAAAAGATTATGTGGAATTGGCTCACAAGATCATGGGGGCTGAAAGTGCCAAGATCTATAGTTGGCATGTGGAGACCCAGGAGAACTGATGGCATAAATTTGAGCATTTAGATATGAAGGCCTGAGAACCCCAACAGTCAATAGTATAAATTCCAATCTAAGGGCCAGAAGAAGACTGATGTCTCAGCTCAGTTAGGCAGAAGAGGCAACTTCTCCCTTCCTCCACCTTTTTGTTCTTTCAGGCCCTTCAACAGATGGCATGATGTCCACCCACATTGGAGAGGACCATCTGTTTTCCTCAGTCTACTGATTCAAATGTTCATCTCCTTTGGAAAAACCCTCGCGGCCATACTCAGAAATAATGTTTAGTCAAATATCTGAGCATTCCAGGGCCAAATTGACATAAAAAACTAACCGTCACATCCTCTAATCTCACCTCAGGGAAGCAGTTTTCACCTCTGAGGGGCTCCACCTTTGCTCTGACCCAGGCTCTACCCAGGTGGTCCCCTCAGGACACTTCCTTCCAAGGAAGCCTGGATGAAATCCCCTTTAAAGACCCCATTTAATGCTTGATGCTCCAAGCCTATCCAGATGAAAACAAACGCATTAACAAAAGCCATGATATGATCAACATTGATAAGAATTAAAGAGAATCTCCAAATGCAGAGAAAAATAAAACAGAATTCATTTAGAAAAATTCAATCTAAAATATTCAGTGTGAGGCTACCTGGAGGGGAGTTTGAGATGGCTCTAAGCCAGACTCAGCTGGATTCTAATACCAGCTCTGGCCCTTCTCATATAACCAGGGCAAGTTAACTAATCTCTCCAATCTTCCATTTCCTCACAAGTAACACAGATATTGAAATATCTCACCGGGAGCTGCTGATACACAACAATGTAGATGCCTCTCACAGACCTCATGTGAAGTGAAAAAAGCCATATATGAAAGAATGTAACACCATATAATTCCATTCATATCAAATTTTAGCACAGCCAAAATGAACCTATGGAGAGAGAAGTCAGAATAGTAGTAGCTTCTGGGATGGTGAGAATTGACCAGAAAGCATCAGAAGGTTACTTTCTGTGGTGATAAAAAATGATCTCTATCTTTTTTTTAAATATATTTTATTGATTTTTTACAAAGAGGAAGGGAGAGAGATAGAAAGTCAGAAACATCAATGAGAGAGAGACATCGATCAGCTGACTCCTGCATGCCCCACAGTGGAGATGTGCCCGCAAGCAAGGTACATGCCCCCGACCGGAATTGAACCCGGGACCCTTCAGTACACAAGCCGACCCTCTATCCACTGAGCCAAACCGGTCTTGGCAATGATCTGTATTTTGACTCTTGTGTGGCATACACAGGTGTACACATGTGTCAAAATTTATCTAACTGCACATCTAAGATCTGTGCATTTTACTATATGTCTTTATAAAAATTAAAAATACTATTTCATTGGACTGTTATGAGGAATGAATGAGATAATATACGAAAAATGTCTTCTGGTAGAGTACTTGAGTACACAGTAGGTGTTCAAGAAATGATAGCTAAAACACATTTCTTCAAGGTAACTGACTTCAGAAATCTTAATAAGTATGCAGCATCCAGAAATTCAAGAGGATGTCAGAGCAGGGGCAGATGTCAGAGAGTTTCTGCTCCTTCTTTCAGTAGCCTGCTTGTGGGATTCCCCACCACCGCAGCACGCTGGTCTTACTGAGCAGCCAGGTGGGTATTAATCTGAGGAAACTGGCAGCAGGCAAGGACCCAGAGGTGCATGGGTCTAAGACAGCCTTGGGCAGGAGTGCTGGCCCCAATTGGCTAAGGAGGGACCTGGTTAGAAAGAGATTCCTAGCCCAAACCGGTTTGGCTCAGTGGATAGAGCATCGGCCTGCGGACTGAAGGGTCCCAGGTTCGATTCCGGTCAAGGGCATGTACCTTAGTTGCGGGCACATCCCCAGTAGGGGGCGTGCAAGAGGCGGCTGATGGATGTTTCTCTCTCAACGATGTTTCTAACTATCCCTTTCCCTTCCTCTCTGTAAAAAATCAATAAAATATATTTAAAAAAGGAAAGAGATTCCTAGTCCAGAGGAAATTTCTAGGAACCCCAGAGAGAGACCAGTCTGGGAAGAAGTGGAGGGGGAAAGGGGCTAGTCAAGGACTTGTCTTCTAGAAATCAATGTCAAAGTAGGGCCTGGACTGGAGGCAGAGTCCAGGTCCTAGGACAAGGCAGGAGGAAAATAAAGGTCTTTCTGAGTACATAGCTTGAGCATCAGGTTTGTCCCAGAGTCTGGGTTGAAATCGAACCTGATTGAATCGAGTTGACTCTGCTACCATTCGAGTTATATAAAATTGTTCCAGGTCGAGCACTAGAACACTTCTCAGAGATTAATGTGCACACAAACTGCTTGGGAATACTGTTAAAACACAGCTTCCGATTCAGTAGGTCTGGGATGAAACCTGGAATTCTCTATTTCTATCAAAGTCCCGGGTGATGTCCATACTTTATTTATCCATGGAGCACACTGGACTTACCAAAAACCACCCAGAAGATGCACTGTGCGGAGGCAGTCTGCTAACTGGCACGACTCTTGGATTTCTTCAAATACCTATTCAAATTCTGAAATCAGATGAGGAAGTAAATAAGAACATCCTCCAACACACACACACACACACACACACACACACACACACACACACCATGAAAGCCATGGAAGTCAATTTTCTATGAGGCATTCTAGGAACCCCCGTCCTATTTATTCTGAGTTTAAAACACTGCCATAGATGGTGTTGCAAAGAGATTTATAGCTTTTAATCTTCTCATATAGCACCACTGCTAAATACAATATAATATATGTGACAGGAATTAGTCCAGAATTTATTTAAGACTTTATCCCCACAGTTCATATGTCAAAAGATTGCCATTTCCAATTATTTATTAGGAATGTGATGTTTTTCAAGGTGGATGCATTACTCTTGTTATCTGCTTTCAATTAGCTGAGAATTTACTATGCTTGGCCAAATGTCCATTCATCAGCAAATTCCAGATTCCTGGCAGTCTGATTAACTTCCCAGGGCTTTCTTTATAGTTAAAATAAATGAGCCTGTCTATATCTCATGCTTGCTTGCTTATAGAGGGAAAAAGAATAGGTTCTTGAATTGAAGGAGGATGAGGAGCAGGAGGAGGGGGAGGAGGAAAGAAAAAGCCTCAAGCAATCAGGAAATATTATAGAAATAAATACCTGCCCTTAGACCAAAAGTTACTCCATGCTAGGGTTTTTTTTTCAGCCATATCAAAAGCCAGCAGTTCCAAAGTGCCTTCAGCAAAGGGGTGAAGGACTTGAACTTGACACATCATTTCTTGCTCTGGGACCTGGTGTAATGAGAGCCGCATAAGCTTTGGAACCAGGGAGGCCTGGCTCTGAATACCAATTCAGCAACTTAAAACCGGGGAACCTGGGGTAAGTTATTGAACCTCCATTTTAAACTAAGTTTCCGCTTCTTTCAAATCATGACAGTAATGACTAACTTGCAAATTTGTCATGAAATCAAGTAGAATGGTGTTTATGTAACAATAATGTCAGTTAAGGTAACCCTGCCCTTGAGTTTCAAATGACATTTGTTCACACTGCATCCAGTGTTTGCAGAAGACCTCAAATCACTCCCAGTTTCTCTGGGGACTTGAAGAGAAATTGGGGATAAAGGGGTAGAGGTGGTTAATGTTTGTCCCGGCCATGGCTGGCCATACAGTCTTCCTTCTCTGGAATTAGTTCTGTCATGGGTTCCCTACTGTGTGTGTGCAACATAGGTCATCCCTGTTCTTTCTGGTATACTCACACACATCCTAAAAGGTCATGTGTGTGCAGCAGATTTTATTACTAATGGTCTGGGGAGCGAGAGCTTTACCTTGCAGCAATTCACACACTTATAATTGAATTTTTTTAAAAAATATATTTTATTGATTTTTTACAGACATGAAGGGAGAGGGATAGAGAGTTAGAAACATTGATGAGAGAGACATGGATCAGCTGCCTCTTGCACGTCCCCTACTGGGGATGTGCCCACAACCCAGGTCCATGCCCTTGACCGGAATCGAAGCTGGGACCTTTCAGTCCACAGACCGATGCTGTATCTATTGAGCCAAACTGATTTCAGCTATAAGTGAATTTTTGCCACTTTGCACTTACACACTTCAGTGGCCATTTTTGTTCATTACAATTTCTTTATAATGAAAGAAATATATGAGTTGTCAATATGTGAGTTAGCCCTCTTTTGGCCTTCTCATCTGTCTCTCTCTCTGTCTGTCTCCCTCTTCCTCTTCTTCTTGGGCAGGTGGAAGGGGGCAATAAAACAAAACTCAGCTCCCTCACATCTTATTCAGATCAGGGTAGCCCTTATCTCTCCATGACCTCACTTTTAAGAGCTCACCTAGGACCTGAGGATGGAGATCCCATTGACTTTTCAACATGCTCTTCCAAAGAATCAGGATCCCTCACTTTCCGAGATGTCTCTCTGTGTGGTTTGATCATTGAATTAGAGTCTTACATCATTCAGATATACATGGTCCTAGCACGATGTATGGCATATGCAGGTACACATCAAAGCTACATCTTAACTTGATCTTTGCTGAATACCAGACTTGCCTTGGGGGGAAGTGGCGAGACTAGTGAAATGTGTCTTGCATTTGATTTTCTCGTTTTCCTCCCCCGTGTTTCATTTTTTATTCATTTTGTTGTTGTTGTTTCTGGGAAAATTGTTTTCAACTTTATTTTGCAGCCCTCTGCTAGAACCTTTAAGTGCCACATTTTAGTTCCCAAGAACTTCTACTTCTCTTGTTTGTTCTATTTTATTAGATCATGTTCTTGTTTCAGGAATCCAGTGTCTCTTCATATATTAGCAGTCTAGTTATTATTGAGCTTTTTCCTTGTCATAATTATTATTGAAGCTCTCTTCTGTCTGCTGGAGTTTCTCTAGGTCCCATGAGTTGACTTGGTTTTGGGTTTGTTTGTTTTGGTATTTTTAAACATATTTTTATTGATTTCAGAGAGGAAGGGAGAGGGAGAGTTGGATAGGAACATCAAAGATGAGAGAGAATTTCTGCAGTTAGATAGGTGGTTTCTGCAAATGTGTGTGTGTTTTTTTTTGTTTGTTTTTTTTGCAAACCAGTCAGGTATGCGGTTTCTGCAGACAGAGTCAGGAGGTAGTTTCAGAACTAGATTTTATTGTGAGCGAAGTGTTTCTAAAATGCTACCTGGACGGCAGGGCTGCGGTGCAGTATGAGGATAGAGGTGTCCCACCCAAAGTCAAGGCAGGATTCCTGTAGAGAGATTGGGGGGGGGCTTCTGGTGGGAGGAAAGAAAGTTCCTAGGAAAGTCAGAGCCGCCGTAGGCGCTGCTGGGGACAGGGATGGAGGAAGGCACTGCAGGTCCCAGTGTCAATGGGTCCGGACTCAGTCGCTCTGTCTTTAACGTTTCTAGGAAACTGCCTTTTCCATCCGGATCTTCTGAGGACTGGGGTGAGGAGTCCTCTCGGGTGGGGCACACAGTGGAGGGAGGGTAGAGCCCAGTCTTGCCATAGGCCCAGCTGGTGTATGGTGAGCCCCCTGGGATCCCCTCCAT